>RJWJ010008651.1:0-52691 GCA_004363605.1 Indri indri
AAAAAAAGATAACTGAAGCATACTATGAACTATTTGATGTCAATAAATTTAAAAGCTTAGAATAAACAAACTCCTAGAAAAATATAATTTACCAAAAATGATTGGGGAAAAAATGTAATATCACCACAAATATTGTCCCATTTTAATATAATCCTCACAAAATATAATTATATATACACTACATTATATATAATACATAATACATATTACATATTATAATATACATAATATAATCATAAACCTAATTATATATTTGATACAAATATAAACCCGAGCTGAAGGATGGTTTACAAAACTACTGCCAATACTCCTCAAAAAAGTCAAAGTCATGAAAGGCAAAGCAAAGATAAGGAACTATTCCAGATTAAATGATATGAAAAATGAATGCAATGTGTGATCCTCAATTTGATCCTAGCAAAGGAAAAAAGTTATCATACAGAACATTATTAAAGCAATTGGTAAAATTTAAATGGGGATCATACATTAAACATCAGCATTGTATCAATATAAAATTTTCTAAAGTTGGTCACTGTACTGTGGTTAAGAGAACGGCCTTGTTCTTAGGAAATATTAATGCATGCTAAAGTATTTGGGGATAAAAAACACTGTAATTATCAAATGGTTCAGGAAAAAAATATATATATATGTATACATTTATGTGTGTATCTATTTATAACAAGAGGGAATGATAAAGCAAATGTGCCAAAATGGTAATTTGTGATCCTAATAAAAAGCAGATGGGAGCTCCTTATACTATTTTTTTAAGCCTTCTATAAGTTTCCTATTATATTTTAGAAGCTTTATGGTTTTGCCTTTCATGCTTAAGTCTTCAATTCACCTGGAATTGAATTTTATATACTCTTCCACATGGATACCCAATTGTCCCAAAGTCATTTATTGACAATCTCACCTCTTCCAGGCTGATCTGCATATATTACCTCCACAAAGGTGTATGTCTATGTCTGGCCTTTCTCCTTTGTTCCTTCTACACTAAAATTAAGACCTCTAGTTCATCAAAAGACAATATAAAGACAGTGAAAAAAGCAAATCATGAAATAAGAGAGGATCTATTTATAAAAACATGTAACAGAGGACCAGAATTTAGAATACATTGAAAATTATTATAAATCAAGAAGAAAAAGACAGATAATTCTATAGAAAAATGGGTAAAAGATTTGAAAAGGCACTTCACAAATAGGAAACCTACAGAGCCAATAATCATACAAAGTAGTATACAACCGCATGGGTCATCAGAGCAATACAAATTAAAACCACAATAATATACTATATCTCATCTATCAGATTGGCAAAGTTTAAAAAGTTTGCCAACATCAAGAGTTGCAGAGTAGGTGGAATAACGAGACTCTCATACAATGCTGGTGGGAGTGAAAATTAGTACCACTCTGGAAATAGTGTGGCATTAGCTAGTAAAATTCAAGTTATGCATATCCTATGACCCAGCAATTTCCCTCGTAGGTAACTGTTTCAGAGAAACTGGTATGACAAGAAATATGTACAAGAATTCATAGCAGCTTGGTTTGTAATAGCTACAAGTTAGAAGTAATCCAAATACCCATCAACAGAATAAACAAATTGTAGGTATATTCAAATGGAGTACATCACAGCAACGAAAATGAACAATCTACAGCTACTGACAAAAACATGGATTTATCTCAAAGTCTTGAGCAAAATAATCAAGATACAAAAGAATACGCATTGTATAATCTCATTTATATAGAACTGAATAACAGGTGCAAATAACCTCTATTTAGTGTGCATACATAGATGATAAAACTAAAAGAAAAAGAAGGAACTCATCATCATAAAAGACAAAATAGTGATTACATCTCAGTATCAGGAAGGCGAGAGTAATTGAAAGACACATAGAGGACACCTGTACTGTTCATAGCATTCTATTTCTTGATGTGTGTAATAATCAAAAAGGTGTGTTCTTTTTAACTATTTGATAAAATGTGCATGTTTTACATACTTTTCTGATTTTGATTATGCTATGTTTTATAATTAAGAAAAGAAAAATTAAAAAAGGAAAACAGAAAATAAACATGATGTGTGGAGGAACTCCTAGCAGGTTAAGGAAAATTAGGGTGCATGCAGGGTATATAAGGAAATGAGACTGGAAAGATAATCAGATATTTAACATCTTAAAGTCTCTTAGGATGTTATATAATAAAATTGTAGAAAAATTTTTTCATGATGTCCATACTAGGCTAATAGCAAACACATATGTCTAGACTACTCCCTCCACCCTGCCAAGATTGTAATACACATCCTTATATGAGGTGAGGGATGGAGAGAGGAGGTAAAGGGGAGGGGAGGAAAAGGAGAAGAAGAGACAGACTCCATATTAGTTTGAGATGGCTCTCTAGTTCCTGAGTCCTGTCCCTAATGAGGCCTGGCTATAATTCCTGTTCTCAGGTTCCAGAGGCTATCTTATATCATATATTTTCCTATTTTATTTACTTTTAGGTGGTTTTTCTTACAAGCAAGTGTTGTGACTGAGACAGGTCATGTGCTTAAATGCATCGCTTTATTGATTGATTGACTGATTGAGACAGGATCTCGTCTGTCACCCAGGCTGGAGTGCAGTGGCATGATTCTAGCTCACTGCAGCCTCCAACTCCTGGGCCCAAGTGATCCTCACGCCTCAGCCTCCCTAGTTCTGGGATTACAGGCATGAGCCACTGTGCCTGGCTTGTTCTGTTATTAACTTAGAAGTCAAACAATAACACAATGATAAATGTTTCTTTTCTGATTTATCAATGTTAGGTAAAAATCAGCCTTTTTATTCATAAGAAATTTCTAAAGATAATAATACTCATTAAAATGCTCTAACATCACTTTTCTGTAACTTACCCTCAAAGTATGATGCTCTTGTGCTAATAGTATTCTTAGTTCTTCATGTAGTGTTATAACTTCCAGAAATTGTCCCCATAAAGCCATCAGAAGTGAGCAAAGTTGTGCAAGATTCATATTTATAAGTTCTGCCAGTTCGTCAGGATTTTCTATTTTCTGAAATAAGAAAAAAACTTCACTGCTTCCTGAGTTTACTATAACATACTTAAATATAATGTTATTGAGAATATGAATACAAAGGCAAATTTGTTGTTTAAAAAATTTATTCTGTGTGTGCACACGTGTGTAGAGAGAGAAAAAGACCAACTGACCGATGGTTTTCTACTTAACTGATAGTTACTGTAGCAATTTTCTGATATTCCAACATCTGAGATACCCTGTTACTAAAATAATGTTAATTATAATCTAAAATTACAAATTAAGATTCTGTAGAGGATGATCAACTTCTAACACCAAAATATTAGGAATTTTAAACACAATGTACAAATGAGGATGAAAGTTATCATAAATATTTTTGAACAATAATAAATTTATAAAGTAGTTTTCCCCAAATCACCTAAGTGAAGTATTTAAATTATTTGTAACTCTTCCGAAAAAGAGGCTTTACTTCACTTACAGGTAATCCTTTTACGGAGTTGTCAAATATCTTATTTCTTTTTCTTTTCTAACAATTCATTTATCCACTATTTATTGAACACATTTTAAATGCTAGGGTCTATATTCTAGAGACACAAAGATTAATATGAAAAGCTCACAGTCTTGTGAGAAGAGAAAAGCAGGTAAATAATCTATTATAAAGAACTATTATGAGTGCTCTAATAGTGGTATGAAATTATTCCACTTATTTAAATATTCATCTAAACTGATCATAAAAGTTAAAAGTACTAAATTGTACTATGACATGTAGAATCTCCTAAAATGCAACTGGTTTTCTTGAGTTGACAAAATAAGGATTTTGAAACAAAGAATAATGAAAAGACTATTAAGTCAGAATGATTGCTTCTCTTTGGGGCAAGCGTTTTTATTATGAGGACATGACTTTAATTCATTGAGGCTGCAGTTAGTTTTTAGGCAGATGATATCTTGTTGCAAAAATTTATCTTTCAATTAGCAACACTAGCAAATCTACCTTAAATATACAGATGGATGCTGACTTCATTTCCCTATCCTAAAGAAGACAGGGGTTGATACTGAAAGCCACTTCCATGGTTTCAATTACCATCTATACACCAACCGACAATTGCTAAATCGGTATCTTAGGATCACATCTTTCTCCTGAGCTCCAGACCCATTACCTACAATTGCACTACAATTGTACCCATTCTTAAAAACATATATATTAATATTTAAAAACTATATTTAATATTCAAATATATATTTGTATATAAAATATATCAAGTAGCTTATATTAAGTATATATATTTATAATATACATATCTACGAAGGTTGCTTATCACGTTACTGCTACTCAGTTTCCCCCACACAAATCAAGCTTCCATTTATCTCCCCTAACTTAGAGAAGACACAAAACAAAAATTAGCAAAATTAGTAAGAAGGGAAGGGATTACGATCATGTGCTATCTACTTTGGTGACTCTAGTAACTGGTACATAGTAGTAAATCAATAAATATTTACTGAGTGAATAAATGAATGAATGAGGAATTACAGGCTTCAAATTAAAAAAAAAAGCATCCAGAATTTACAGAAAAAGATTGTGTTTACAGAATTTGTAGAAGATGTTTATGTTTTTAAGAAAAAAAGCTCCCAAAATTTATGAAAAACATTTACAGATTCCAGGATTCTGGGATGGAAGCTAACACAGTCAATATATAATGAATAAGGATTCATCAACATATGATGAATCTATGAATGTGTTTTGCCACAGGAAATCTTTTTATAAATGTATTAGAAATGAAGCTAACAAGTGTTTCATGTCTCTCTTAAGAACATACATATTAAAATACATGCCAAAAGAAGCTAAAACCTGCAGTATTATTGTCTCAAGGATGGTTTTAATGGAGTTTACAAAAAGAAGAGTTGGATAAGCATGCGAAAGTAATTAAACAGTATTTTGGTAGGAAAACTAAATCTAGTATAGTCTACACACAAGTAGAAATAAATGTCTTGGCCTTACCATAGGCTGAATAAAGTACACAATTTGTTTTTTTTTTCTTCCTGAGAGCAAGGCTATCTCAATACCCAGTAATTATTAATTTCATTTCCTAGGAATCATGGTACCAAGGTCCTGAGACAGGATTTTAGTATTTTCATTATGGGAAAAGCATCCTTTCAACTATAAATAAACTACTCCTCTGGTTTACATAAATCTCTTGTAATCAATCTCAAAATAAATAATAATAAAATTCTTTTTTACATTAAAAAAAGAAATTAGAATTAAGTTTGGCAAAATCTTTTATAAGCATAAATGTAGGAAGTAAGACCTTACATTTACATATTTTTCAAATCACATTATCTTGTCTTATACAGATATACATTTTTTCACAATGTTCACTCATCTTGTTTGATTACAAAATATTGTTTACTTTAATAGACTTAGAAAATAGAAAGCAAAAAAAGAAGAAAATAAAAGTTCATTTTAGTGCATAAGCTTCGAATTTTTTTCAGTTAAATATATAGAACAAAAGCTAAAATCATATATCATTTTATGCCATTCTCACTGAATCACACAATATGGGCATTTTTCTACATCAAACATTTGTTGAAAGCAGCATTTTTAAGGTTGTATAGTTTTCTATTATGAGGGTGCCATAATTTGTTTAACCACTCTACTGTGGGTATTTATTTAGGTTAACAATTTTACAGTATTATAAATCTTTGCATGAATCTCTGCTTATGTCTTTGGTATAAGACTGAAAAGGGATGCTCTTTTTGGCTTTGGATACATACTGCCAAATTAATCTGAAAAAATCAACAAAGTATGAGAATCTCTACCTCGCCATATCTCAGGAAGCACAATCTATTTAAAAAATCACAGCCAATATGATAGGTTAAAAATGGTATCACAATATTTAAATTTTTGTTTCTTTGACCATTAATTAGACAATATTTTTCATATATTAGCCTTTTTTGTACCTGGGTGTCTATCCTATGCTAATAGCAAAATGGTAATTACGTGTTTTCTTATCGATTTGTACAAGCTCTTTAAATATTGTCATTACATATTCTGTCTATTCTGTTGTCAAAATTTACACTGTTGTTAAATTTTATGATGTCCATTTACACATTGAAATTTAAATGTGTATCTTAAAAATGTATTAGTATTATTACATATGCATTATTTTAAAAAATTTAATATAGATGCATATAAAGATTCCCCTTTATATTCCTTATCATTCATGTGACCTTTTTCTGTATTAATGTTAAAAGTTTGGAATATACATATACGTACTTTCAAATACTTCATATGTAAACACATAAACACAATCAAATACCTAGCTTTTTAGTTTTTATTATGTACTATATGAAATCATATTCTTGATATTTTTCAATTTATCTTTTTCAATTAATACATCTTGAAGAGCTTTTCAGCATGAAAACAGTACCTGATGTCATAGGTCAATAAATATTTCTTGAATTAAATAATTCATGACTATACAAGGAGATCTACCTAATTGTTTTAAGTGGCTACCTGGGAGTTTATAATAACTAATGAAGCAATCTTTATATTCGTATTTGTGTAGCTTAGGAATACTTTTGTAGAATAGATTATTAAATAAAAACTGTTGTGTGAGAGCTAATGTGAGTTTAAGAAATGTTTTTAAAATAGATTGATGAATTGATCTCAAAAAATATTGTACCAACTTATACCATCACCAACAGTGTATGCTGATACTAGTTTTCCTATATCCTTAACAACAACAGAGATTAGCAGTCACTTTCATTTCTGCAAATTTCATGGGCAAAAAAAATACTGTTAAAATCTGCATTTCCCTGGTTTTCAGTAAGAATGAGCGTCATATCAGTAGCTAACCTGTTCTACTAAGAATTGCCTATTTGTGCACTGCCTCTGTGTATCCCTTTTTCACAAGGGTGTTGTGAAATGGATACACAGGAGCACTTTATATATTGTAAGCATAAAGCATTTACTGGTTTTAAATATTGCAAATATTCTCTTCCAGTCTATTGCTTGCTTTCAACTTTATTTATAGTATATTTTGTTATAAAGAAGTTTCAAATCATCAACATCTTATTTTGTCCCTTAGACTCTTTTATTCTTTTTCTTTTTATTGTCTGAAGGAGTCATTTCATATCCCAAGATCAGATTGCTTATATTTACATGTACATATAATTTTTTTCCTGCTATTTTTTTGACATTTAACTTTTTAGTCCATTTACAATGCTTCTGTAGCATGGTATGAAGAACTAAATTTACCATACCAATTATAAACATCTATGTTTAGTTATTAAACATATTAGTAACTATTTCAGTGCTATTTATTAATAGTTCCATTGATTTGTCTATTCTTTTAGAGAAGTCCTACCTTATTTCTGTTATTGCTATTTTATACATATTTTAGTATCTAGTTGGGCGAGTCCTGCCAAGTTTTTCTTAGCCACCCTTATATGTCTTCAAATGATTTTTAAAGTAAGTTTAAAAATTCCCAGTGAGATTTTGATTTAGACTCATTAAAATGATTAACTTGAGAAAATTTGATTATCTTTCAGTGATTATCCTTCTATACAGGAGTATCATGTTATTTATTCAAATTTTCTACAATCAGTGAAACACTGTAGATTTTTTCATATTTATCGCACACATCTTAAGATTATTTTTAAGTATTTAATGTTCTTTCAAGCAACTATTACAAGAATATTAGTGATTTTTTAAAGAAAATACTTATCTTATTTGAATTACAAGGAAGGCCTCTACGATAATATAAAAATTACTTATGTATCCGCATATGTTTAATTTTCTGAGAGGGTAAATACCTTTTCAGTCTAGTCTGCATTCCAATTTATATACAAACATATATTCCAAACCAAATACATATTTTCATTTGATTCACGCCTCTGATTTCTTTGATTGTAGCTGACTGAAAACATAATGAACTTAGAATAGTCAAAACATTTACTGTCTTGGCCAAAAAAAAAAAAAAAAAAAGAAAGAAAACAGGTATCTATTCAATTTAATTGTAAGAATGAACTAAAAAAAATTATCTGACACAAAAATTGATGTTGAAATAAAACAAATTTTCATTTTTAAACAATATCGTTTTATAAAACTATACAAGTTTAAGTAATGTTTAAAAAATTTGTCCAGAAAATCTTTGAATATTAGAAAATGTACATTTTTGATCAGTTAATTATCTTTGCTATTTCATTTATATGCAGAATAATATACTTTTTAGAATGTAAATTAACTTGATGCTAAAGTCAAATGCATTTTGATCAATTAAGTTGTGGTTCTACCATGATTAACCATTTTATCTTTGAATTTTAGGAAAGACAATTAATTAATTAATTAGAGTTTTCATAGACCAAATATTTAGAATAGGAAACAGACACCACTCAAATAACTTGATAATGTGAATTTTAAAAATCCAAGTACCTTAACTTCTTCACATAGTTCAGTAAGCCGAGCTTCTACATCCATTTCCTCTGGAAGGAGTAAAGAGTAATTAGAGGAAATATTTCAATGTTAGATCTGAAAACTATTTTTGAAATTATATAAGTAAATTAAATTCCCTTAAAAAATCAGAAGACTGAGAAATATCTTTTGGACTATATTCAATAAATTAAATTTCACTGTAATATATTTTCACAAATACATTAATTACATAGTTAACATGATTATTAAATTCTATGTTTTTATTATTAAATAGTGTATTTCAGTTCTCACAAGAGTTAACACTGTCAAGGAAATATCAACTATATACATAAAGTAACTTGCATGACTGTGTCACAGAAAAGAAAAAATGTATAATTAGGTTTTACTGTATTTCATATTTTGTAATTTCTTGTAAAGTTTAATGTTTTGTGTTATATGTATATATGCCTCTTTTTACAAAGTTATTCCTATAACACTCAAGTGAAATTAATTTTTATAACTGAAACATATTTAAAACACACCTGCAGCATAACTATTTAATAAAAATGAATGACAAAATCCTTTTCAATAAAAAGGTGGTTCCTAATTTAGTTTAGTAAATTTATTTTTCTATAAGATATTCTTAAACTGAGGCAGATTTTTGCCACATAATCCTGATTTATTTAATGTATGCTATAATAATTATCTATAGAGGGGTGTATGTATTTACAATTAAGATGGTAATATTTACAAGGGAATACAGAAACTAACAGAATATAAAGATTTATTGCTTATTTTTTGCAGGGAGCAATTATACTAAGGCCTGAAATATCTTAAATAGACTTAATTTTTAACTAGAAATCAAACTAAAATAAGTTCTCTTAAACGAACAGCATAGTTATAATCATGAAATTTCATAATCAATTATTATGAAAGAGTTTAACTGATCATTCTCACACAAAGGCAAAAGTACATTCTATCACATCCCTGCATTTACTTGTCAGTTCCATATCTCATAAGATAGACTGAATGTTTACTCCATGACAAAAAGAATGATAAATATTTAACTTTAATAAAATAAGCAGTCATGATTATGTGATAAACACAACCACGCTATAATGTGAACAAATACTCTGCTGGTAACGGAGACCAGTAGAACACACATATACATTTTGTAATTCACAAAATATACAAATAAAATTGCATATTGAGACAGATCACTAACTTGGTCTGCTTGTTTATAAACAGAAAAATTTGCAAAGATTTCACAAATCATTTCACTGTCAGATAAATCAGTGGCTTCCAATATTAGGTTTTCCAAAACTAAAAAAATCAGCAGTAGACCCTACATTAAAATTACAACTTCCATAGGCAACATCTGTTTTCACATTACTTGTGCTCTTTTCTTGTAATAGAAGAAAATTAGTAAAATCAGTCTTAGTAGGTTGCATATCCTACCTCCGAATTAAAAAAAAAATGAAAATAAATTTTTTAGAGTTTTGATACATTTTTTAAATGTTTACATAGAAGAGCCTAAATGCAATGACTGGTACGTCTGCATTATAATTAGTGAGAGCTACTTCAATGCAAACATCTTAAAGAATGTTTAAAAGCAAAACTTCAAAATCTTAGGATCAAAATTATTTAAAAATCATTTAGGATTTTTAATCAAGTTTAAAATTCTATTTTAATTATTTTTTCTTTTTAAAATGACATATACAATTGACCCTTCAACAATAAGAGTCTGAACTGTGCAGATACACTTACACACAAATTTTTTTCAATAGATAATTGGAAATTTTTTTTGAGATTTGTGACAATTTTCAAAACCTAGCAAACTCTGTAGCCAAGAAATATCAAAAAAAATTAAGAAAAAAGTATGTCATAAATGCATAAAATATATGTATATACTAATCTTTTTATGTGTTAATCGGCTGTTTATGTTATTGGTAAGGCTTCCAGTGAGCAGTAGGCTATTTATTAATAGTTAAGTTTTAGGGAAGTCAAAAGTTATATACAGATTTTTGACTATATGAGGGTTGGCACCCCAATACCTACATTGTTCAAGGGTATGCTGCATATCCATTTATGCAATTTCATAGAAATGTATAAATGTGATCATTACATAAATTTTTTGAGGGGCCTAGGCTCCTCTTGCTAGTCCAAGGTTATAATCTAGAACATATCCTTCCATATTTTTCAAATATACATGTTCACGTATGAGTTTTGGAGATACTGTTCTACAAAAATGGGATTGTATTTTACATAGTTTTCTGCATCTTGCTTTTTTCTCTCAGCAGTACTTCACGAAAATCTGGTACTCAGCTCTAAAGCATTTTTTCAAAATGGCTACATAATATTCCTTGATGTGGGTGCATCATAATTTCTTCTGCATTCTGCTCTTTGCTCAAATGATGGGCATTTATCTTTGTTTACAGTGTTTTGCCACTAAGAACAATTCTGCAATAAACCTGCTTGTATCTGTGTCTTTACATACTGGTATCTTATTTTTATGATACAGGGTAACAGAAGTGGGGTTGCTAGTCAAAGGGTACATACATGTATCTTACATTTATTTCTTAAATCTATCCATCCATTCATCTATCCATTCATTCAACAAATATTTATAATACAGCTCAGAAAATGCCAATACAATGCCAAGTTTAAGGATAAAAAATATCTCAGTAAAAGTGTTATTTAATTAACTTCACGCTTTAGTTTTGAATCAAGCCTTTTTCTACCCAACCAAGATCTGGCCCTTTCTTTCTATATTCCTTATTATATTAAACAGCATTCTGTAAAACTATTTAGAATGCTCACATGTAAATTGATAGGCTGGCAATACAATAGTTTAAATTAGAAGTGTATTTAAATCACTAAAATAAAAGCTAAAACATGTCACAAATGACTACAAACAATTTCATATGATGAATTCTTTCGTTACAGTAACTTTATATGAGCATATAAAACTATGCTCCAAAGAATGACTATAAATAAATTTTCAACCTTTCTTTTTTCTTTCTGGTAAGAAAATCAGTTTCTCTTAACAGTCTTGGTGAAAACTAACACAATAGTTACATCTGAGCTAGTTTTCATCTAAGAAATGTTGAGAAAGATTGTGGCTTCTTAACTTATTTTTGTTTATACTTTTAAAAATTGAAAAATAAATACTGTGATTTTATTTCATTTTTTGATTTCTACAGTTTTTCATAATTTTTTAAAAATGTAATTGTGACGGTCTATTCAACACAAAGTAAAACCTTTTAATATACTTATAGAAAAATAGTAAATTAAGCACTATTGCTAATCAAGAACAAATGTCTAAAATATATATAAAAGTATATAAATAAAATAATGAGATCAGAATATTTCCTTTACCACATGTAACATATCTGGATAGTGGTAATTTGATGTTATTTTGGTTTTATATAGAATAACAAAAACTAAATAAAAATTGACTTAAAAATACAAAACCAGATACTCGATGTTTCTCTTCTCAATTTCTGCATGAAACAAGTTTTTAAGTCACATTTCATTATCAGGTCTATCCAAAGATAAAATTACTTTGAGAGCAAATTTAAGGCAATATCATAAAACCAACCAATTCTGGCAATAAGCAGGGTTTCAAAAAAGTGCTCTTTGTAGAAACTCTAGAAAGAATATGGAAAAAGCATATCCTTTGCATTTACCACTTCCAGTTTTAAATAAAAACTTAAATATTACAAATTAATTAAGAAATTAACCAAAACTTATCTACAAACCAAATTAATTCTAAAGGTAAGTTCTTAAATAAGAGTGGTGAAAACACATTGTATGAATAAATATATATTTATGAAATTGATGTTAATTTAAAGCAAAATTTCATACTATTTAAAAGGGATTATTTACTTAGCCTATTTGTAAACATACCTAGACAGGTGTCTTTCTGGGTTCGTGGCTGTTTTCTTCTGAGAAGACGCTCATATAGGACCTGCATGTTGGCCTTGGCTAGTTATAAGGATTGCACACAGCACTAGTTACTATACTCCTTTTACAACAAAATTTACTAGAATTTTCCAATTTGTTAATAATAGACTTAGTATTGATCTGATAGTGCGGTTAGGTAATTAGCTTATCAGAATTACAAATGATGTACATTCAGGTTTATATTATTTTGTTTCTTTCTATTCAGATTTGCCATCAACTTTTCATAATCCAGTATCATTTTTATATTTTAATTTCTCAGACTCAGAATTTGAGTTTCGGCAAAGATCTCAGAGATCAGCTAGGTCCACTCCCTGCTTTCACAAGTATAGATACTGAGGTTCAGATGGGTCATGTGACTTGCCAAAACCTAGATTCCAGAACTCCTTACTCTTCTTTTCACTAAGAGCTTCTTGCATCAAACGAATATTTAACTAAATGTCATCATAAAATGTACATCATTCATCTAGGAGAAAAGAAAAAGGCAAAGAAGCAGAAAGGAATTCAAGGTATTTTTTTAAAAGAGGGAACAGATTTTAGATCAATTTTTCAAAGTATGGTGGAGTTTAAGAATTTTAAATATATGCTTTTTTGAAAACTCAAGAAAAGTGCTAAGTAACAAGCAAATATAATACATTCTCTAATTAAGAACTACTTTATATCTACTTATTAAAATTGGTTAATATAGTGATGTTTAGTCAATAGTATATTATGGAAATACATTAGTGACCACAATTTAATTTGGTAGGATAAAAATAAATAATATTGATAGTTTAGAATATGTAATAAATACTTTTATTATGAATAGCTAATAGCATTTTTAGATGTTTTCCTAGAAAATGCATTCAAGAATAATCTAAAATTCACAATAAAGAGAAAGAAAAATATAAATAGTAAAGTTTAAGAACACAAAGTATTACCAATATTTATTGAAGATGAGTTTTGATTTTAAAAATCACTAAAAAACTGTCATAAGCTATGTGTTGATGCCTACGCTTTTTCAGGTAACAAAAAAAACTATTGAACTACTTCACTCATTCATTCATTCATTCAACAAATATATTTTGAGTAAATATGTGTGTAAGGTACTAATAATTTTATTCTATTTCTATTATTTATTTATCAAAACTGAATGAAGGCTAGGTTTGCTTTAGAATTTTATTTTCTGATAAAATATTTTAAGCAAGTATTTTGGAATAAAGCTGACATTCATTTGGTAACTGACTCTTGAAATTAAATATAAGGGCTCTTTTATTATGTTATTTTTTAATATTATATCTATAAGGCCAAAGTAATATGTAAGACATAAAAGCCATCCTTATCTAAAAGAAAATTGAAAATCTTATAAATAATCAAGCTGAGAGTAAATTAATAAATTAGTAATAAAGTACTAATATTGTCTAAGCTATTTGAAATAAATCTTTGCCTTTGAAAATGTGAAATTTTGTTTCATTACTAATTATAAATTTTACTAATAAACATACTTCCTTTTAGAGAGAAACTTTTTCTAGCTTAAAATGTGATTCACGTTTTTTTCACTTGTAAATATTACATGTTAAATCTATTTGCAAATTATATGCAGATGGATATATTCCTTATACAGGCATTTATAGGACTAGATAACCTTAATATGAATATATTCATCTTGCTGGGTGAGTTTCTCCTGCTCATCACAATCCTAAGCTGATTTCTTATTACTGTTGTGAGAGGAGAGGGAACAGGAGAAGTCGAAGTTCTTTAAAGATAGAGACCTATCCTTTCCTCTATACCTAGCATAGTACCTGATACAGTAGGCATTCATAAAAAGCCTAAGGGAATTAATTAAGAAGTATTATTCCTAGAGCTCCTTTACATGCTCTGCCTTTTGGATGATTTTACCTTTTCTTTCTGATACATGAACCACATCTGATTTCCTTTAATCTCTTTACCTTGAAAATGGAAATCACTTTGTTTATAGACCTAAAGTGAGTAAGTGACAGAAATGGTTCCGAATGTGCACTTGTAAGCATAAGATAATGCCTCCCTGAGTTCTACTGTAGTATTACATATTGAGACTATTAACACATTTTCTTGTAGAAATACTATTATACATGGCTTTTAAGTTTTACATCACTACTTTTTATGCCACTACTTTTCGGGCACAAGGTAGTGTCCTTCATTAATATTGTGGTTTAATATCTTTGTGATATGGTCATCAAACCTAACCAAAATTTTAATATAATTCTCCCACAAAAATGTTTTTGAGTTCCAATCACCAAATTAAAATGTATTTGGAACACAATTTTTCCACTAATTGAGGATAAGGAATGGCTTACATTAGCTCTATTATACAAATGATGCTTTCATTTTTAAGAGAGAAAATTTTACAAAGTTTACATTTGAGGCAGTAGTCTCCTGTAGAATTTTCTTACAGAAAATAGAAGGATTCTAAGTATATAAAACATAAGGAAAAAAAGAGAATGCTTTGGAGAATAGTGATCAAAAGATTTATCCCTTCCACACTACCATTTTTGTTTTGAGAAAGAGTATGTGGTCAAGAAGGAATAAACACATTTTTCCTATTGCTTGTTTATCTGTGTAACCACTGGGATTACTGAATCAAGCATTTCTAACAGTCAATTTTGTGACACTTATGTCTAGTCAAGATAGTGTGAACTAACTTGACTGAATAATGGAATTAATCAAATCCATTTGAGTAGTTGCTGATAGGCAGTGGCACAACAGCCAGCATTTTCCCACAGTTGAATTTAAGTGGGGTACAAATCCTTACACTTTCTTGCAATTATTCTGTAACCCAAAACAGACAATTGAAAAAATAGCTTCATTAGTCTAAAACCCAAGAACTATTTTCAATAACAATGACTATTTTAGAGAGTACACTGATATTGTTAAAAGACCGAGATCCTTGAGGAACAAAGGAATAAACAAAGAATACTGATTAAGTAAACTTCAAAAAGCAATTCATGATTTTTTAAAATATATGGTAAAAATAATTGAGGAAATAACTACATGTGTTTTTATAAGCTATTAGCTGATATTTGAAAATAAAAGCTTATAAAAAGGACATAAAAAGTCTGAATGAAAACTTATTTTGCCAATTCCAATAATTTATCATCTGTGAAATGATATATGTAAAAGCATTTTGCAAACTACAAATGGTATATGAAATCAAGGCAATATGATTTTTATTATGTACTGCAACATATATACAGATATTATTTTTGGATTAAACCTGAAGCTTGATGTTTTTAATGATTTAAATAATTTTCAAAATGTTAAAACAATAAGTAATGTTATTCTTCCCTAAAGCAATATAAAAATAGAGATCTGAAAACCACATGTACTTAAAAATGTTCCAAGCACTTACAATCTGCTTAGACTGTAAAATATTTGAAAGTATGAATTTAATTTACCTTCCTATGATTCCACAGATAATTACATTTACTTTCTAGTATGTTTTCTGGTTATATTTTAAGAGTAGTAGTATATTGACATACGGCTTTAAAAAAAAAAAATCTATCAAAAGACTCATTTCAAACATAGCACCAAGAAGTTATTTCTGAATATTGTAAAAAACGTGTTTAAACTGCAAAAAGTGATTTGCAGAGTTGAAAAAGATGGAATTGATAGAGAAGTAAAAGTGAAGTAGATAAACACTGTAGTTTTAGTATAGAAAAACTATGGCAAAGCTGATAACTAGCAATATAGGAATGAAGAGAATGACTTCAACCATAGGATAGGTCTTGCTACTTTTAACATACCCAGTTCTAGTTTCTGACAAGAGGGAATCTCTTCTGTTACCGTAATGAAGTAGCTGTGCAATCCCTTGAAGGCTAGCAGCAAAGTGGCACAGAGTGTATAATGAAAACGATACGCGTGATGTAGGAAGGAGTCTGCAATGATGAAGCTGCAACCCTAAACAAAGCATAGATTTGGTACATACAGTGTTAGTAACCTAAAATCTAAAAATATTACACTTGAAACTTGAAATAATAAAGAAAAATACCTCAGTATTTGCAATCACAGTTATTCTAAAACATATAACAAATTCAGCAATATTTCAGAGAGTTGTTCATATAAGTAATTTAAACACATGCAATGAGACCCTAGTAATTTCAGTTACAGTGGATTTTTATTATGAGCAAATGAAATTATGATTTTTTGATAACATGAGATTCATATGACATTTGAACTAAAGAACAGATACTCTGCTTTTATAGGATAAACCCCCTTTCCTTTTATAATAATGGTTATATTTGCACTACTGTAAACCGGGTTTCAAGCTGGCAATTGTTCTTTAAAGGCACGCCTCTGGAATGAATCTATCAGTTTTGTTAAGGGAGCAAGGGGTGACAGTACAGGTTTAAAAAGGAACTGGCTGTCAAAGATCTCTATCCACTAAATCTGTTAACATTTTGAAGTATCAGGTTAGTTTCAAAATAGACAATTGGAACCAAACGATTTGTTAAGATCATATTTAAGCAGATCAGTTAGTTGCTAAGCTCAAATAATTAATAAAAGAAATATCACATTAAGAGATAAAACAGTTAAAAACGTTTCTTTTAAAATAAGAATGAAAAGAAGATTTATAAACATATTCATTTCTTACATCTGGTGATAACTGTTTTGTGTAGTTAATACCAAAGATCACGCTTTCAAGAGTAGGAATCACAGAATCTTTGTTTTGTGCTGGTGCATTTCTATTTAACCAAGTAGTCTTCACAGGGCGAGGAAAGCTGGAGGAGTAAGTATTACACTATTATTGTCGTAACAGTTTATTTGAACATATTTAACTACTTACAAAAGAAAATCTTATAGGAATAGAAGAGCAAGGATTTTGCAAGGTTACGAATTCTAAAGTATTATTAAAGTAATTTTTCCTTTAATTTTGAATAACTATGAAAAAATATAATGAGTATAAAAAAACTAAGGCTGGATATTTGAGATTGCTTCTTTATATTTGAATTTCCGAAAGTTTCAAAGGATATTAAAGATAAAACATGATGGGATGAAGAGTAAGTAGCTAAATGACACATGAGAGTCAAGCTTGAATTTGGAAATACTGATCTGTGAGAACTGTTTACCAAGTCTACAATGTTAACACTTAATTGAGTATGGATGCTATTTACAGAAATAAAGAGCACTCACTTAAATTCAGAGGAAGAAAAATTACTAAATCTACTTGATGCCTCTACTTCTCAAAAATAAGTTATTTCCCTTAATTCTCTTCACTAAAAGGCTATAAACGTTATTAAAATAATTTTTATACGTGCTTTAAGACACCATCTCAACCATATATGAACTACTTCTGTTAGTATTAACATTACATTTAGTAGTCTATAAATTTCATAGAATAAGAAGCACATTCCTATTTGAATGTTTAAAAATCATACACAGTTATATTTGAGATAAAGTGGGCCAAAGCATTTGGAATTTTTGGTAGTTTGGCAAAAGGGAAAACATAGGAAAATAAATCAATTCTGCTATAAGCAGAAAGCAGCCTTTGTTTGAAAATCAATTAGCTTTGCAAAAATAAAACATCTATATCCCAGCAAAGAAGCATAAATCCCAACAAACCAATGGTAAATTCCACTTGCTACAATGTGTTTTTCAGAATTGAGTCATAAAAGTTATATTTTAAAAAATTCTAATATAAGAAATAGGTCATGTAAAAATCAAGCAAAGAAAAAAACCTAAGACATTTACTTTAAATAATCAATATAATATGTACAATTGGGTTGATCATAGAAATTATTTTAAATAAAAATGACATTTAAAAAGGTAATGTTATAAATTAAAATTTTTTCAATGTGCTTAGAGGATAAAAAGCCACCTATAATAAAACTTCAGGAAAAACTTGTTGAAGAACAAATGATAAGGAATGTTACCCTTAGACATGACCCTTTTACCAGCACACCACCAACAAAAAGCTTTCCTTTATCCCTTCCTTGCTTCCTTTTCCCAACCTATCATTTACAGGCAGAAGAAGGCAGGCAAAGCTGCTGCTTCTTTCAGGGCAAAGTTTTAGCAGCAAGAAACGGGACAGATATAAGGGTAAGCGAGGTAGAGAACAGCAACCTCAGCTGCTGCAGGCATGTTGTTTTCTTTTCCAGTCACTAACCAGAGCCAACAGTTAATCCTCTTGGCTTCTGATTCTGAGCCAAAAATGTCTTCTTCCAGTAAACGGGCTCTAGGAGATGAGCTGCCCCTTTCTCCTAATAGTCTGAGGCAAAAGCTGCTGCATTTCAAGAGGAAGCACACATTTAACTCACTAGGATTAGTGACATGAATATCACTATTCTGTTTAACTAGGGTCTTAAACAGCAACATTAATAACCTGAGCTAACCTCTATGAATTGTTTGTGCATTTTTCAAATGAGAGAACTAAGCTAATTTTGTAAAGATAGTCTTGGTAAGTTTTAAAAAGAAATGGTTAAAACAGTTTAATTAGGGAATCTTACAGAAACTACAAAAACAATGTTCAGAAAACTACAGTAATACACTTTATATATAGATAAAATTTTAGCATTAAAATCTAACATATAATAATCATATAAATGCGATATTGTATATTACTTACTTGAAAGTTACATTTCGAAAACATTTTCTTGTCACACAAGTTTCATTAACTTATAATGTTATGACATATTAATCTATTTCAGAAAAACTTCCAAAATTTTTTTCAAGAAGTTTATAACAAAAAATACCTTCTTCTTTCTAAAAGCTATTGCAACTGAGCACAACCTCTCAAAGGCCTAAGGAGGTAAGACAAATACAGCAAAACAACCAGTTACAGATCTTATTACAGAATAGGAAGGCAAAGCAAGTCATCAGGAGAAACATACTTCTTCCTGGCCCTGCGCTCTAAAAGGAACTAGGTCAAGACGATCTTTTGGTAAGAGATTAGAGAGCAACACAATGATAGAGGTTCTCAATTAGTTTTTAAAGTATGTAAAGATATGCCACAGGAGGCTATTACTTGTGGTCAATATGTTAAATTGTGTTGGACTTCTGTAAATTCTGAGGGTAATTCTGCAAAAATGACCTACTTAGCTATCTGATAAATGAGTTCACCATATCCCATAGGTATTATCCCTAATATCAGTTGTCAGAATCAGATTTGCATCAGAAATTATAGATAGTTCAGAAATCAAATCAGTTGGGAGTGTTTTCATATAAGTTACTGATATAAAAGTGTCCATTGGCTGCCCATATTACAAGACTGATGTTCTACTGTAAAAACTGAAGAGCCTGAAGTATACTTTTACATTAACAAGAGACAATCTGTCTCCTCATGGAAGTGGACAGAAAATATAATTATCCCAATGCATTTACTATGATCCAGAATATTATATATCCTTTAAACAAAAATGGTACATGGTATAGTTTTAAAACACTTAGTAAAAATCAATAAAATTGGTTCATAACTTAGAAAGCAAAAATTATCATATGATATGGAGTTAAGAAAATAAACCTAGCACATCCAGAAAAGAGGCAAAGAGGAAAAACTGAGAAAAAAATTCCTATATTTTTCCAAAGAATGAGTAATTATAGTACAGTACTGCACAAAAACACAGGTACAGACTAAACAATGTTGTTATGGTTATTTCCAGAATGTATACTTTTTCTTGGTCAACTTATTCAGAATTGACAAAGATTATTCCATATTTCTGTAATAAAAAAGTTATCAATTTAATGCTTCCAAGCTCCTGAATTTTATTGTTTTAGTACAAAATGAAAGTATGCATTAACTATTTATGAATTTAAAAATTTCTTACTATTTCAGCTATCTTTATCAAAGTATGTTTTCGCTATACAAATAAAAGACATTACATTAATAAGTTCCAAGGCATTGGTTAAATTTACCTTATTAGTGGCTGGTGTAGTGCAACCAATGATGCATGGACAGTAACAGACACAACAGAAAGGTGGAAATAATCAAACATAACATTAACATGATGATGGAGGCCTCTGTGGGGGCTAAAGTGCAGCTTCAATGCTCGGCTACTTATTAGCTGCAAGGTGTTCAGATCATCTGCCCTGTAAAAAGCAACACATTTGCATATAAATGCAGAATATTTAGTAAAGGCCAATATTTTGTAGAGTACTTTAAACTATCAAAAACATACATTATACTTAATTACTTTTTTAAAATTTAGAATGAGAATAATTTTAAAAGCATCGAATTTATATTAGACAGTATGAAACATTACAATTGAGAAAATAACCAGATCCTACCTACAGTTTTCTATCAGTCCATGATGTGAACTATTTTTTCACTAATATTGCTATAAAATGAGTCCTTTTTGATACTTCAGGAATTAATCTCATATTAAAGTAAATTTTACACCATAGGAAATACTGTTTATTACCAGGTTGAAGTATAACATAGGCCAAATCCTACTATAATAAATCCCAAAAGATACTTCAAATTATTTTTACTGTATAAAATTTTATTAAATGCTGCTCAAAAATAAGCAGGCCATTGCTTATTTAGCAAAATAAAGATATTTTATTATAGATATTTAGTCTGTCATTAGATTTACATAAGTAAAAATCTGAAACAATGCCATGAAAAATTATAACCAAATATACTTTTTAAAAAATCCATACATACATTATAACTACCTATAGGTAATGAACTACCTATTCATTTCAGCTTACTCCACATAAAGAATTCCGACTTGGTTAAAAAAGAAGTAGACTCTTCAGTACTGTGACTATTTAGTCATTAATCTTACATGAAGTCTGAATTTAAATACCATTTTCAAGAAGTATTGCTAAAACTACATTTGAAATAAGGAAAAAAAATCCCTCCAAAAATAAAACTGTTAAATGGATCTTTGATTCTCGTTTTAAATGAACACAAGCACAATCTGTCCCTAAAATATATGACTGCATGTCCAGGTGTGTTTGCATGTCTGAAGTAACCAGTCCTAAAACTTTCTCTAGGGCTCTAGAGATTAATGAACTGCTAATAGAACAACTGTCAAGGCCAAGAGTCATCAGTCTGGATAACTCTCAGAATATCAACAAAGTCCCACCTAAAGAAGGCATACCTCATGCTACCAAGAAAGATTAGCCAGTGATACAGCGGAAGAGAGCTCAGTTATATTTAAATGGCTCATAGTAGTGACATTTTATCAGTGCCATCTCTAGAGTCTAGAAAATTGTATTTCTTTAACTTGTCTGATTTTGCTACCTGGAGCTTATGGAATCAGAATGGGAACAATAGAGCAGCCCTAACCATTCTCATGAGATTCCCCCAGAAAATAGAAGTAATTCAAAATAAACAAGCTGGGGATAGGCTGGATTTTAAGAAGAAAATGGGGAATCTAATACTAAAAAATTAACAGTCATGCGTATCTAAAGATTTTTTAATTGTTTGATTAGCTACTTACGAATAATCTCCATCTGTGAAGTGTAGATCCAAGGACAATAGGAAATTCATTTCTTCAAGGGTTTCTTCAATCTGAAGAGAAATTACAATTAAGATACTTTTTAAATATTTATGGAAAGTTAGAAATATGCCTTGAGGCTTTACAAAAAATATTTATCTAAATATATATAAAGAGACGTTTACCTTTTTTTCATCCAACAACATTTTAACTTTGAAGATCATGACATCATTTAAAACAACCTCTTCATTTTTGTACAGAATTTGAAATGTTTTACTGCAAATCAGAGAATCATGAACTGATGCTGGAAAGGCTAAAGTCATACCTAAAAAAGATAAGATCGGTAACTGACAGGTAAAAGGCAAAATATAATACAAACAAATTAATACTTTCACTTTAAAATATTGTAAATTTTATTATATTACTCCAGAGTCATTACCGTTTTATATAGCAGTATTAGAACACTTTTGAAAGTTTACTAATTTCTATAATAAAAAATGAATAAGTATATTATAGCCATTATAAAATTGTTATATGACTTATGTTAATCTGAAATGTAAACAAGGAAATCTCAAAGTTAACATTTTAGAATGAATAATTGATCTGGATACAACAGAAGAAAGCAGTTTAGTTTTCCATAGCTAAACAGTAAAGAATTTGATTGGCCTTTGTCCTGATTGCTGAGAGTTAAGCTCTAAACCCTTGGAATAAAGAATTTGGTTGGGCTTTGTCATTGGTTTCTGGGAGGTAGTCTCTAAATCCTTGGTGGGCCCTGGTAGTTTATGCCAGTGAATTGGTTCACAGTGGGCCCCCAGATAGTTTATGCTACAAAGATGACTCTGGATGGGGGCTGGCCACACCACTAAGACCAACCATGTGATCAGAGAGCCGTGTGATACACATCAATGTTCACGGAGGGAAGGAGGACTGAAGATTGAGCCGCATGGGCAATGATTCAATCAATCATGCCTACATAATGAAACATCAATAAAAACTCAGGACACTGAAGTTTGGGTAAACTTCCCCAGTTGGCAATACTCTGCATATTGTCACATATCACTGTTCAAGGGGAGGAAAGGTAATGTATCCTGACTCCATGGAGAGAAAACGATGAATGCTTCACATCTGGGACCCTCTAGATGGAAGCATCCATCTGCATCTCTAAGCATCTCTCCTTTTGGCTGATTCTGATTCGCATCCTTTTGCTATAATAAAGCTATAATAATACACAGAACTTTCTTGAGTTTGGTGAGTTTTTCTGATAAACTATCAAACATGAAGGAATAATGAGAACTCCCAAATTTGTAGCTAGCTGTTCAGAAGTGCAGGTAGCTTGCAGACCCCGCTAAATTTGCAGAAGAACTGAGGGAAGTTTTGTGGAGGACTATGTCCTTTGCCTGTGGAGTTTGGTTTACCTCTAGGTCCCTGACGTCAGGTCACTGCAACAGCCCACCTGCTGTTATGATCTTATTACCCTATCCTCCAGAAGTAACAGGTGAAGCTAGAGATCAAGAAAGGTGGCACCGGAGCTCAGAGTGGGATATCAGAGCCCTACTTGAGTAATGAAGGTATCCACGTGGGGTGGTAGAAGTCAGCCAAAGGCAGGTAGCCCACAGTGGGACATCAGAGTCCAACTGCAGTAAGGAGAACACCCTTATCGAATCCCCACAGGCCTGATGTCAGAGCCTGTGTGGAGTATTGGAGGGCAGCCTTGATTGAAGTGTCTAACCTGAGCAGGATGAGGAGGGCAATCTAAGTGGGTGACTTAGAGTGAGGCATTGGGAGTCCAAGCAAGATGAACAGGGCAACAGTAGAGGAGGGCACCTAAGACTAGAGGGTTGGAACCCAAGTTAGGTGAGGAGGGTGACCTTAAAGAGAGGCAGCCTGGTGCCCGGTGTGTCAAAAGGAATAAAAAGACTTTCATATGGGGGTGGGGTTCCAGGAGGGGGTGGGCAGCAGTAGCCTTAACATACTCTATTGCAGTCCAAGTGAGGTGAGAACAACCCTGCAGAAGGACCTCCTGGCACAAGGCCTTAGTGAGTCCAAATGGAGTGAGGAGGCCATCCACATAGCGGAGTGACCTGGTATGAAGTAAAGCTCAAAGAGTGCAAGGAGAGTGTCCTTGAGGGAGAAGGAGCAGAGAATGTGGGGATACAACAAAAGGACATAGAGGCTAGCTTGAAGAGAATGCCTCTGGCCATATCTGGGGTGAAGTGAGCATCAAAATAAATTATGACAGTAATGGATTAACATCCATTGAATAAATAGAAATCCATTAAGTCCATACTGACATAAATAAATAAATGAGAAAATCAGAACTTTAAGAAACAGGACATATTAATTACAAAGCGAAAAAGAATAACTTTACAGTGGCAAAGCCTGACATAAAATTTAACATAATTAGTAAAGGGACAAATAGAAATTATCTGTCACCTAATAGAATGTAATAAAAATAAGCATCACTTCTGAAATATTTCTGTCGAAGATATATAACCTGAATCTAATCATGAGGAAATCATGGACCCACACAAATCGAGAACATTCTACAAAATAACAGGTTTGTATCCTCCAAAAGTGTCAGGGTCATGAAAGTCGAGGGAAGACTGACAAACTGTTCCAGAATGAAGTAGACTAAAGAGACATAATGACTAATTACAATGCATGATTCAGAACTGGATCATTTTACTACACAGAACTTCACTGGGACATCTAGCAAAACATGAACAGTGCTGAGGATAAGATGGTATTAACATGCCAGTGTTCATTTCTTGATTATTTTGAGGTTGTATTGGGGTTCTGTAGGAGAATATTCTTCTTTGGAAAAAATACATGATGAACTATTTGGAATGACGGAGCATCATGTTGGCAAATTACTCATAAATGATTCAGGGAAAAAAAGTTCTTTGTATCATACTTGCAACTTTTCTGAAGTTTGAGATGTTTCACAATATATATATTTAAAGGGACACCAAGTAGACCAGAAATTCAACCTCTGAATATTTTAGAGAAGAGCTGAGAAGGGGAAGAAATTTTCCTCAATAGAAAGTACATTTTGTTGGAAGCACCCAGGTAGTGCGAAATGAGAATCCAGTGTCTCAGAAAGGAAAGGTTTCACTATTGCTCTTCCCTGAGGATGCTGTTCCTCTCTCAATTGGGGTTGTTTCCTCTGCTACACTCCTACTACCAGATTTGGAGCTTCTTTGTTCCTTACTGATGCTTTCAGACATTCTTTCTCTCTTCTCCAAAACCACTTATACCACCAGCTTTGAATCTCATGTGATCAGACAGTACAGTACCACTCACTATCTTGCTCATTTCTGTAGTCTCTATAAACCCTGGGAAGCCCTCATTTCTAGAAGGCATTATTTCCTAATTCAAGGTCACTTTCTTCAAAACTACTCTAGGTGAATTCAATAACTTTGTAGATAAACTTTCCAATCTTTGACATCCTAGGTTCTTTTTCTCCTCTCTGTAAGTATCCTTCCCCTTTAGCCTTCCTCAGCTCTGCGCTCCTATGATCATTACCTGGACTTTTATATTACTAATGGTGCAATCCTCCTGTAATTTGAATTTCAATCAACCTCCTCTCTCATATCTCCACCTGTCTTGCCAGCTAACACAGTCTAATACAACAGGTTCAATAATCCTTTGACCCCATTCAGAAGCAGATTCCATGAATCCTACTCCTTTTCATTATCCCTCTATTTTCTTTCAATTCCTCACTTTCCTTATCTGTGACACCATCCAGCTGCGACACCATTTTAAATTCTGTGATTCATCATTATCATACACTGTTGCATACATCCTATTAAGGATATGCTACTCTCGCATTGTCATAGTGACCTACATAAATCCCAACTTTGATAAATTCAGCTCTCTGCCTAATCCATACTTGCACTCATAAATTGAATGTGCCTGAGGAAAAATGCACAACTATTCTAACAATACTTTAAATTCATGACGATTAATCTCAAATGGGCCTGTAGTACTGCCTAGCAATCATACTATATTTTCTGAATCCACTCTCTCCCCAAATTCTTAGATGACTATTTCGTAAATTATTTTCTCTACTCAAATCTAGCCTACCCGTTCACTAACTTTGGTTCTTATTTCATGAGAAGACAAAAATAATCAGAATTTCTATAAGCTCCACTACTGCATCCATCTGCAGATGCATCTGCACAAACTCCCTATTTTTCTGTTTCTCTTTCTGGCAAAACTCCTCAAAAGAGTCTTTGGTATTTACTGTGCCTCATTCATCTCCTCTCATTCTCTCTTTAGCCCATTTTGTGATAGCCAGCTGCCAAGATGGCCTCCAGTGATTCTCACTTCCTAGTATTCACACCCTGGCATAATGTTCTCCTACAAAGTAACAGGGTTGATCTGTGTGAATACAGCAGAAGTAATTGACTGCAACTTCATGGGAGACCCTGAGCCAGAGGCATACAGCTAAATTCCTGACACACAGAAACTGCGAAATGATGTTTGTTTTAAACAAATTTGTGGAGTAAATTTTCACACAGCAATATTTAATTCACACTCCAACTACATTTTGACCCATGTAACTGCTCTTATCAAGACCACTAATGTAACAGAGGGAATGGCCTGAAAAAGGGTAAAAATGTTTTACACGTTGTCTCTTTAAAACTACTCCACTCTTTTTGAGAATTAAAATCTGCATCCCTGCTAAGGCCAGTGGTCAAGAGGGGCATGGGAGTGTCCTTTGTTCTTTGTACCACAAGAGATGACTAAACAGAACTGTCAGGGTGGAGATGGGATGGATCAGAATCATAATCTACAATTAAACAGAAATAGCTGGAAGCTTAAAACTTTCCCTTTAAAAGCTCTGTATTACTGCTTACAGATAGGAAAATTGGTATTTTAAGACAGGAGCCTGCCATTTGCCTCATTTGCCAGGAGGTTAATAAACCTCCCTTTCCTTCTCCTTGAACCACTTGTCCTTGTTTTTCTGATGTGGCCTTGGGACAAGTGCCAACTTTTCCATAACACTAATGACTTCCACCTTGCTAAATCCAATGGTCATCTTACTTGACTTATAATCTGCATCTGACATAACTACATATTCTCTCATTCTTGATATACCTCTTTAAATTGGCTTTCTGGACATCACATTCTTCTGGTTTTATTCCTCACAGGCCACCTCTTTTTAGTCCTTTTTTGCTGTTTTTTTCCCCCCCGACTTATCAAGAAGCAACATAGTATAGTGGTTAAGAACACAGACTTTGAAGCCAGATTGGCTGGATTTAAATCCCAGCTCTGCCACTTACTAGATCTGTGATCTTTATTAATTCTTCTCTTTCTTCCATGCCTCACATCTAATTATTCAGCAAACTCTATTGGCTCTACCAATAAATGCTAGAAATGCTTAAACAGAAAAAAAGAAGACTGCCTTTAGGAATGCTCTAATAGGGATTCTAGCGCCAGGTAAGAAATTGTATACGAAATACATAATTCTTGTTTTGGAATAACAACAATTCACCTTCTGTGAAAGTTGACTATTTCCTCAACTGATATCAATATACAAAGTTTTAAAAAAGACATACCAATGACTTACAAATAATAACTTTGCCTTAATTTTATTCTTAAACCAGCAGCAATGGGCAACAGATGTGCAACTTTTAAGTTATTCCTTCACTCATCCCATCAACAAATACTTGTCGAATACCTATTAGTACCAGGCACTCTCTAGGTGTTGGGGATACATAGTAAAATTAAAGAGATAAGAATTTCTGACCTGAGAGCTTACATCCTAATAGAGGGAAAGGGTGTGATGGAGAATAAAAATAATAAGTAAATAATACAGTATGTTTGAAAGTAATAAGTAGTAAGTGCCACGGAGAAAATTAAAGAGAGGAAAAAGGGATGAGAAAGACAGCAATTTTAAACAGAAAAGCAGGCAATGCTTTCTTAAGAAGGCAATTTATCAGCAAAGAACAAAACAGATTTCTATGTTCTTTCCCCTACTACATGCCACTAGGTTGCTGCCCCTCCTTCACCCTTATAGTAGCCTGGCAGTTTATTCCTTGAAGAGGATAAAATAAAAGCTTGATTTTCATTTTGCCTATCAGTTATCTGCTAACACAAACATTCAGATCTACAGTTTTAGAGACTTGGGATAATTAGAATCCTACAAATACTTACATTAAGTCATGATAATTTGCATCTTATTCCTATCACTATCTTTTTGTATTTCCATTTCCTTTGGTTAAACAGCATTGGTATATTTGTTTTGTGAAAAAATGAACATTCATTCAATCATAATTTACTAAGTCTCTAAAGTATTGGAAACTAGGAGATATGAACATAAATAAGAACTCTAACCATTTTCAGAGTTCCTAGTCTAGTTGGTATAGAAACATTCAAACAAATAATTGCAGTACAATGTGATAATCTCTTAACTCCCAATTTCAGCAGGCAAAGCAAATGGCAATGTAATTATTAGTATACCTTAAGCCAGGTAAAAAGACAATGGCAATGACAGAAGGAAGCCCTCGAATCTGGAGAAAGCCACAAATAGAGGGTTGTAATGCCAAATTTCGTACTCTTTGCAAAGTTTATTTAAGGATCTAACTTTAGTTGAGTTTTCCATTCACAGCTGTTGAGATTATTTAGTTACTGGTAACAGTAACGGACATGATACAAATTGTCTCCAGCTATATCTTACTTTAAATGTTCCTCATTCTTTTTAAAGCATTATTCTTTCATGATGTTTGATGTTTCTTTTAGTAGAATTCCATGATAAGAGCTAAAAGTGGTACACAGAAAGTGCTGTAACACGGCAGAGGAAATTTCTAACTGCCTGGGAGAGTTATCTATGGTTTTAAAAAAAAAAAAAAAAGGTAATGAGGAGGGGAGAGCACGCACAAAACCATGAAGAAAGTTAAAACTCATCAAATTTGAGAAAGTGGAAGTAGGTCCATAGAATCCACAGTGAGAACAATGGAAAACAAAATAAGATATGTAGGATAAGGTCAAATCATGAAAAACCTTAATTCAGCAGAACTATCCCAATATTTCAGTTGCTCTCAGAGGAAGGCCCTGAAAAGTTGGTGACTGGGCAACATTTAAGGAGACAACTAGTAAGGGAGAAAGATATGGTTCTACTAGCAGCGCTTCAAAATATTTGAAGCTTTATTACAAGTGGTTAATTAACCACTGCCAAGACAAAGTAACTTTCACAACAAGCTCTTACTTCCAGCCTTCCTTTTTTCCTTGACGTTAATTTTTTGAACTGCTATTATGTCTATAAAAGCTGAGTGGTAGCAGGTAGGAAGAAAAATGAAATATATATATACACACAAAGACATCATCCAGAACACAACAGAGGATGGCCTTAGGAAAACCCCTACAAATACAAATAACTGGAAATTTCTTTTTTGATCAACCTTCGTTGATTTCTTGTTAGTCTAAATATTTATCAAGCTGTAAAGCTTCTATCAAAATGGGGAATATATTTTTTAGTAAGACATTCCTGACACATTATTGTCCAAATTCTTGTGAAATTTCTTTTTCTTTCTCCTCTTAAATGGCAATCTTCTACTACTATTAGCTACCAAATACAGATCACTCTGTTCTGGGCACTGTGCCTTCTGGGTATCATTAGTAATCTTTTCACAAGCGTATAAGAATTAATATATACATTTTACAGACACCAAGGTGCTAATGACTTAAATAATCTACCCAGGAAGCAAATGCCACAGCTGTTTGCAACAAAGCCTGACTTGGCCTTCAATGTCACACTGACAAACTAGTTCGAACGCATGTGTTCCCTTATACACATCACAGAACTCCTACATTAGTAGGAAATAGCATCTCAGAAGACAAGACTCAAGAGAGGTATAAAAAGGTTAAACTGTATCAATCAGCAAACTTGCCTATGTGTAAGGCTAATTCTTGACAACTAAGAAGAGAAAGACATATAAATGGATCCTTTTTCATAGACTGTCTTTCCTTAAATCAAGCTGGTTCTGAGCTCCTAGAGTTCACCTTACTTAACATTTTTAACACCTGGATCAATTTAGGACAGAAAAAAAAAGGGAACTGATGTTTATTGAGGTCTCTTTACACAATGTTTAAATTTAATTTTCACAAGCATATTATGAGGCAGGGATTATTTCCATTTCATTCATTAGGAAAGAAAGGCAGAGAGGAACTGAATAATTTGCTTAAGACCATACAGCTAGTGAATGGCAGAACAGGACTTGAAACTAGTTATGTCTAAATTCAGACATTTTCTACAGATTAAGCCAGTTTTACAAGAATAGAAATGCAAACCCAAGTAATCAGATTTCCTTAATATGTTATAAATTCAGGGGTCTTTTGTGAGGTCTTTTCTCTTCAGTCCTTCCTTCTTGCCCTTGGTCATCCTAGGATGTGTCTCATCTCAGAAATGGTTTTATTGGTTTTCAGATAAATATTAAATGTTTGAGTTATATTCATTAATACAAGATATTGTCCTATGAACTTAACTACTATGCTGCATAATAGAAATTATATAAAACATAAAGAAAAAAGGAAAAATGAAGTCTATTATTTAAGTTCTTTACAACATTAAATGGTTCATATGATGAGTATGATGACTGTTTCTCATTACTTTTACATTTCTAGAAGTCTAATAATAATACTTTACATATGCACAGCCCTTTACAGTTTGCTAAGTATTAATACTTTTACTTATTTAATGTACAACCTTATTGACATTATTTAATGTGAAGCAGGTAATACATTTCATAGGTGAGAAACTGAAGCTCAGAGAGGTTAAGTGAGCTTTTCTGAGGTAGCATAAAAGAAAGCTGGTCTCCTAATTCCAAGTCACTACTTTGTTAACTATATCAGAGCCGCATCTCTGAATCAACAGTTTCTATAATACATAAGATGTATCTCTGTATATCAATAACAGTGACCCAGATAAATACCAAAGTAACTAGATCTGCCTTAATTGTCTTACTAAACACTTAAGATCCTCTTTATGTTGGATAGTCGTTTCAATTCTATAACCCTTTCTCTCTTGTGTGACTACAAAAGGGCAAGAGCTGTTTACTTGTTTTCAGCATTTACAATCAACCGATAAAGCACAGAAGATTTAACTACAAGTATGAAACAGGATATGCATGTTAGCAGCCTTAATAATACAAAAGAAGGGGTATGTCTAACAGAGGTTGGAAGATGGAGGGAGAGAGAAAATTTTAAAACAGAGGTGAGGATGTTTATATCCTTATTACAAAATGAGGGGTCTGTCATAATCACTGAAATAGGAAATGGAGTTTAAATATATTATTTGAAGCTACAGAAATGGTCAGGGAAAAATATGAGAATAACAGTATCTTTTTTTAAAGGCAGAGGAGAGGGAGAGAGGAAATGGTATAAATAAGATAAATTGTCTTTTATTGTAACGGGAAGTCCATTGATAATGTCTATATAGAGGTAAACATAAGGACTAGAAAAATAATTAAAGTGGTTCCATCTGGAGAATGAGCTATGGTTTCTACTACATGTCTTTCTGGATTAACTGATCTTTTAACCATGTCTGTATTATTCCAATAGAAAATTACTTTTTTCCAAAAAAAGAGATGGATTAATATTAAAAAGCAAACAAAACACATTCCATTTTAATAATACTATTGCTACTAGAAATAAAAAATTGTCATTTGAATTTTTTATGGGAACTGTATATAACATTTCAAACTGGGGTCAGCTTCCCAGAACCAGCAACGACTTCTCTGTAGAAGTCTATGAATGCTTTCTAATTAATTAATTTTCAACAGGCCTATACTTACTGTCTTTCATGACTGACATTATTGTCGATGACAGCTATTTCCTGACTCAAACCTCTCACTGTCAGCACAATCTTGTGCTGGAAATAATTTAAATGTATTGCAACAAGCTGTATAATACCCCCTAATTCCCATCCCATCCAACCTGTCCCACTGTAACTCACAGACAAAAATCATTATTTTTCTCTTTTTCCCTCGAAGTTTTCCAAAAATATATGGAAGGTATAGGAACTACGGTAAAATGCAGTGCTGGAAGGAAAAGGTATTGAGATGAAAATACAAATCAAAGTTAGAAGAAAAACAGAGCACATAATAAAAAGCACAGAGAAAATTCAAGCCCTTAGAAGAAAAAAGGAATTTTGAAGGAACATAAGTAAAAGAGAATTAACATAGCGGATAAAGGAAAACTATCCTATATAAAGATATTTATGTTTGAAGATGATCATAGACATCAACAAAATGTATTTATTAAAAGAAAGTTAGCTAAATACATAAGAGTAATTTCTGGAGGGAGAAAAATTTGTGGAAAAATACCTTTCCCTAATAATTTACTAATATTCAAAAGATACACACTCCAGGAACTCCTTAGTACTTCTGTAAAATGAAACATATTAATATTTTGAGGGAAGAAGGACACAGAGGACAGAAACATTATCTCAAAGACTTCTTTGCTCTTTTTTTCCAGACTGCTGGTGAGGAAACACATCTAGACAGAAGAACTTTATTTTGGATCTAACCAACACTTGTGAATCTCTAATAAGTCACTGCACTCCACCAACCACTACCCTCTATAATTTTCATATTAACATTTAACAAGATAGAGGCTATTCTGGGCTACACTGGCATGAAGTACATGAGATCTTATCAGATTTACCTTACCATAGAGGTGTCCAAAGGATGAAACAAGATTCAAAAGCTGTGGAACACTACACAATATAAAAGGTAGCCATATTTGGAATAGTGCTGGGCAGGGGAAAAACAGCACACATCACAATTTGTTCAAGGTCACTTTATTTATAAAGCTTTTCAGATATTTTTGCATACCATAAACAAGAAAAACAAAATATCCTAAGTTATAGAGTTTAAACTAAAACACACTGATAACAACATTTGGAATAAAAAATATTTTGAGAAGTCATATTTGGCAGTACATTTCAGATATGACAGACAAAAGTTCGCTATTTTGAAAAAAATGAGAAAAAAGTACGAAAGAGATTTTATGTATTTCCTTCTTTTTTGGTCCAAAATCTAGTTCCTGTAACTGCTATTTTGGCTGTTATAATTTAATTAAAAAGTATACAATCTCCTAAAAAATTCCTAGTATAATGCTATAAAAATACATACATAGATAATGCTTCCACATATAAGCTAAAATCATATATCACAGAAATATATTGTTTTCCAAAACCAGGCTTCTCTTTAAATAGACTGGTTTCTGCTGTAAACTATTTATTTTTTAAAAATATTTCCTTTCCACACACTAGTAAACTATCAGATCATACACATTTCACAGTGTATAATACACGGTTGATAGTATCAGAACCTAGAAACTGAATTGGCAGCAACAATGATCAAATTTAGACCTATAAACAAGAAAAATGAAAAATCACAGAGCCCAGGAAAAGGTTAAGAGAAGGTAGTCTATCTAGGCATTTCTGAAAAACAATTTGTCACAATGTCAAAATAATATTACTTTGTAAATGATATTAATTATGTGATATTTCTGTCATACAGATGACTTCTACATTAAACTCTGACTTGTGTCAATTTTTATAAAAATCAAATCATTTCCAAGCAGCATTTAGCTGACAAGAGTAATGATCATGGAGCTTGGTTCAAACAGGGTTGTCCATAAAATAAATTCATTTCTATTTCTGAATATTTTTTTCTCTTAAAAAGACAAAAGTACTGAACAGCTATAAAATTTTCACTTTTCTGGCAAGTAAATCAAGACCAAACTAAGTTCAGTTGAACAAATATATTCATTTGAAACATAAAACATCAAATGGAAGAAACTTTTGGTATAAGAGGAGGTTAAATACAAATATCACAATATTTAAACTGTTAATGTTTCAAAGATTAGGTATCAGCTAATAAAAGTTGAATGATGAGTTGGTGCCATGAAACTAGCTATGGAAAGAATCTTGACTGAGTCTGTAGAGCCGCCCTGTCACTATCAAATACGCAATCAATGAAGAATCACCAGATCTGGAAGCTCAGTTGTTACAGTAAGTAGCCATTGAAGGAAACAGTGTAAGTCATGTACTTAGCTCACAAATTACTGAAGGCAAAACACTCAAAAGGCCTTGGAAAAACAACTATGCTATGAAAACAAAGAAAGGACATTTCCTTGTTGCCATAAAGTACATACATGTTCTTCAAAACATAGCATCCACTATGAGTTGCCAGGATATAAATTGTTCTCAAGTACCAGAAATGACTGAATGACACACCTGACTTTGGATCCCCGCAACTACTAGACCCTGAGATCCCTGCCCCAGGTTCTTAATTCCAAACTATTGTCAAGCAAGATGATACCATTTTCTTCCTGACGGGGCAGAAAAAGGTGTTCTGACTGAACTGTAATAAAAGTAACAGCAACCCAAGTCACTCAAGGACTACTGGACTAGTAAGAGTAATCAGGGTTTACTGCTAAATCTCTTGACAACTTAATTTTGATGTTCTTCCTTGTCCTCAACTCATAAGTCAAGAAGTAGAGCTAGAAAAAATGTTTCCATACAGTTTAGGTCAAGATAACTTATTGAGAAAGAAAGAAGTTACATTACTATGAAGCAAATAGTTTTCAATGAAACCCTTTGATCGAATTAAATGCTGTCACATCTAATTATATACTCTACATCAATCTAAAAATCTAACAAGATTTTACTTTCAAATGACAGATTTGTCCCCTAGTCATCATTCCTACTGGCTATTAATTCTGATATCCATAATCATTCTTAGAATTTCTTTGTAATACCAAGCATGGATAAAACTTCTAGTCCTCTGAGGTAGTTATTTAGAATCTGAGAGAAACAAGATAGAAACTTCTCTAGATCATAAAGATGCTAAATAAAAAAATTAACGATTAAAAAATGTTCCAATTAAGGCTGGGCGCGGTGGCTCACGCCTATAATCCTAGCACTCTGGGAGGCCGAGGCGGGCGGATTGTTCTGAGCTCAGGAGTTCGAGACCAGCCTGAGCAAGAGCGAGACCCCGTCTCTATCAAAAATAGAAAGAAATTAATTGGACAGCTAAAAATATATATAGAAAAAAAAATAGCCGCGCATGGTGGCGCATGCCTGTAGTCCCAGCTACTAGGGAGGCTGAGACAGTAGGATTCCTCGAGCCCAGGAGTTTGAGGTTGCTGTGAGCTAGGCTGACGCCACGGCACTCGCCCCAGGCAAGAGAGTGAGACTCTGTCTCAAAAAAAAAAAAAAAAAAAAAAAGTTCCATTTGTAACAGAGAATTTTTTAATCTTTTAAACATGAAATCTATTTGTCCAGAACAGTAATAATGACAGAATGAAGAAATGATACCTAACATAACAAGGTTTTGGGGTTTTATACAAGTAAGAGTATATAGTAACTGAAATTAGAAAATAAGCAAATATTTGCTTCTGGCGCCCTTCCTTTTGGCCTTTCAGTCAATCATTTGGTAAGAATTTACAATTTATCTGGTTTTGTCTGTTTTGTACCATTTCCCCATTTCTCTTTCTAGAATTCCTATCTTTCTTTCCCCTTGAATAGATTTTTCCGAGTTGATTTAATAATCTCATTTCCAAACATTTAAAAAGCAATGTTATTTCATTAATTCCATATTAAAATAACCCCAAATACAAAAACGTTAACTTCAGTATAGATTATTAATTTAATTACAAAAAAATCTCTGAGGTTCTCATATGAGAAGAATTTTACAAGTCAAGAAATAATATTCATAGATTTGACATTATTTCTCACCAAACTTCATGATCACAAAGAATAAACTGATTCTGTTTTTAAAATTCACTACTTAAAAGTGGCTAACCTATTTAACCTTTTGGAATTTATGTCAAATTTCTTGCCATCATATTTCACAAACTAAAGTCTGAGGGTTTTTCTCGATTAGCAACTTCAGGAGACAAAATTGAGCAAGAGATTTAGTCTACTGGATTTGAGGAAGTTCAAAAGGGAGTACCCAAATCTGTCTTGAAACATCAGTTGTTTTACTACTTTTGTGTTTCTTGAAAGTAGACTTACAAAAGAAGACCCATTATGACAATAAATACATACATTAACATGTATGCCAGACCAACAAGAAATTTTTTTTCATTTTAAGAAAATGAATGGAGATATATATATATATATATGTATGTATGTATGTATTTATTTATTTATATTTCTTTTTTTTTTCTTTTGGTCATAAGCAACAGACCTTCCACAGCATTTTGATAGTCTTCAGGAAGAAAAACTCTCCATTATGTACAATTCATTAAACTTTATATTAACAGCATTTCAGTATCCATAGTACGATAAAAAGATAATCTTAAACATTTCAAATTCCAGCTAAATTTTTTTAAATTTCAAAAATGGACTGAATCATGCTCAGCATAGCTTCAGTGTTAGGTACACTTTTATTATTTTTATGATGCTTTAAAAACTAGTAATTCACATTAGGCTTACATGGTAACTTTTTAGAATGTTTCATTACCATTTAATTTCCTGACTACATGGAATAAAACAGCATATACTGTATTGGGAAAGCTGAAAAATGTCCACTGATGATGTCAAAGCCACCACTGTTTAATGCTGGTGTCTCTCCCTAGAATATGAATTAACTAACAGAACTGTTATAACACATCTATTTTATACCTTCTTACATTGCGTTCTGGCTCTTTGTTTTATAATTAAAGTACCTAATCCAGTAAAAAATTTGGTTAAAAAAATGCTCTCAAAATGCATAAAACTTTATTATCAAATACCTTTTTGTAATCATAAGTCAAATATGTTTACGTTCACTTTGCATCTTTTTACTTTGTATCTCACATAATTAATATCACTTCTACTTATGTTTGTTTTCACAAAACTTTTAGATACACTTATTCATGTGCTCATGGTAAGAAATCTAAGAAGACGACAGGGTATCTATAATCAAGCCTGTTCTGTTGTGGTCCCAATATATTTCTTTCTTTCTTTCTTTCTTTTTTTTTTTGAGACAAGTCTCACTCTGTCACCCAGGCTAGAGTGCAGTGGTGTCAGCCTAGCTCACAGCAACCTCAAACTCCTGGGCTCAAGCAATCTTCTTGCCTCAGCCTCCCTAGTAGCTAGGACAATAGGCACGTGCCACTAAGCCCGGCTAATTTTTTCTATTTCTAGTAGAGATGGGGTCTCACTTTTGCTTAGGCTGGTCTGGAACTTCTGACCTGAAGCCACCCTCCCACCTCAGCCTCTCAGAGCACTAGGATTATACGCATGAGCCACCCCGTCTGGTCCCCCAATATATTTCTTATAATGGACTTCATAATGATGCTGTTTTGTATCTTATATTTGTAATAAAAAAATTCTGAAAGGTTATTATTATACATTATAATGTTGCTTTGGATTTTATTTTAACTTAAAAATATTCCTTGGCTTACCTGTTGTTGCATGTAACAAACTAGCTTCTACTCTGTGGGGAATCCTTGGTGGAATTTTCATAGATGCACGAATCTGATAAAAACTAAAGCAAAATAGACAAGGAAGTCATTTCAGAACATATTTTAAAAAATGCAATGCCCTAACTTCCACATATGTAAACATATTAAAATAATAAAGTTGGTCTAATTCTCTAATTAGAGTCTCCCATGACATTTTCTATTGGTAAAAAATAAATATCACACCCACATATCGAATATTAGCACAGGATAAAACCAAAGGGGAAACTCAGAATGTATAAAGATGAATGCAAGAAACAGAAGCAATATATATAGTATTTCTTATTTTACATGAAGAAATATGATAGCAATTTGTGGAATTAGGCAACTAAGAGTTTCCTTGTTTAATTTGATTTATTCATTTTTTTCTTTTAAATGATAATGAAAAGATAATTACTCAAATGTAATTTTGAGAAAATACACTATTCATTATAGTTTTTAGAAAGTAGATTCATACCATAAATGACAAAATAAAAATATTTATTTGGTGTAATGAACTGAGTTTTTTTCAAGGTAAGAACTATTTGTTTATGTACTTTTACTTAAGATTTTGAAATAGTGTGCGTTTGTGTATATATATATTTAAATATCTACCACTCAACTTTAAATTAGAAAAAAATTGTAAGATAAAAACATTATAATATGGTTGTGTTTTAACACCATTACAATGCAAATTTGCATATATAATGGAGGATACACACAACCTTACACACAAACACAATTACCAAAAGCTAAATTAATGTTATTAATTTAGAGATAAGTTTAGATATATACTGGGGAGTTGAATATTTTTCTTTAATAATTTCCTATAGAGTAGTTTATTAAATTTTCAATATAAAGATTAAAAAATATAAATATATTAATTACTATTATTTCTAGGAAGATGTCATCTTGGAAAAGGATATATAATCAGGTCACAACAAAGAGTGACTGAAAGGGTAGTAATTAAATTTAAAATCTTTAAAGTCACAATATGGCTTTAAAGAAACATGGCAAAACTCCACAGAAATAGATGATTCATTGAGACTAAGAAGAGATCTGCTCGAAAACATAAAACTGACAACAAAAATCAAAGTGGTCGGCTGGAGCCCTGGAACTGGAGGAGAGCAAAGTCTTCTAGGAACTTCCCGTGTTAAGAATTTTGACTAAAGGTTAAGTGAAACATTGCTGTTTTAAAATATATAAGTACCTGTTTTAAAGCTAATTAAGACTGAACAGTAACAGATGCTTCATTTTAAACTTACTGAGCATAGAGACCATGTCTTCTTCATAAGAGTATACCCACAATCCTAACAAAACAATTATACACAGTTAAGTGCTCAACACACATTTGCTGAAGTTTAGAGATATTTAAACATTTATCTAATGTCACTTTTCACAGAAATAGAAAATATAATGCAAAATTCATATTCTAGCCAAAGCAATCTTGACCCAAAAGAATAAATCTGGAGGCATCACATTTTCTGATTTCAAAATATGTTTCTGAGCTACTATAATCAAAACAGTATGGTACTAGCATAAAGACAGACATATCAACCAATGAAACAGTACTGAAATCTCAGAAATAAACCCATGCATTTATAGTCAGTTGGTTTTTGACAAAGGTGCCAAGAACACACAATGGGGAAAGGACATTTTTTTCAATAAATGGTGCTAGGAAAACTGCATATCCACATGCATAAAAATGAAATTAGAGCCTTACCTCACACCATGTACAAAAATCAAGTCAAAATGGACTAAAGACTTAAACGTAAGACCTGGAAGTGTAAAACTACTAGAAGAAAACGTAGGGGAAAAGCTCCACAACATTGTTCTAAGAAATTATTTCTTGGATATGACCTCTGAAGAACAGGCAACAAAAGCAAAGATAGACAAATGGGATTATATCAAACAAAAAACGTTCTGCACAGCAAATGAAACAATTAACAGAGTGAAGAAACAACCTACAGATTGGGCAAAAAATATCTGTGACCATACAGATATTTTGATAAGGGGCTAATATCCAAAATACATAAGGAACTCAACTCAATAGCAAGAATAAAAACAACCTGATTAAAAAGTGGGCAAAGTACATGAATAGACATTTCTCAAAAGAAGACATATGAATAGCTAACAGATATATGAAAAAAAAAGTTCATCTCTACTTATCAGGGAAATGCAAATCAAAACCACAATGATAATCACTCACACCTGTTAGAATGGCTATTATTAAACAGACAACAAAAAAGGTAAGTGTTGGTGGGGATGTAGAGAAAAGGAATCCACTGTACACTGTTGGTAGAAGTGTAAATTAGCACAGCCAATATGGACATCAGTACAGTGGTTCCTCAAAAAACTAAAAATAGCATTACTGTATGATCCAGCAATACCACTACTGGGTATATATTTAAAGGAATTGTAAAGAGCATGCCAAAGGGATCTCTTCACTCCCATGTTCACTGCAGCATTATTCACAACAGCTAAGGTATGGAAGCAACCTAAAGTGACCATCAAGGGATGAATGGATAATGAATGGAAAACGTGACACACACATGCGCACACACACACGCACACACACACATACGCGCGCGCACACACACACACACACACACACACACACACAAAGGAATACTATACAGCCTTAAAAAGGGGAAACTCTGTCATTTGCAACAACATGGATGAACCTGGAGGACATTACCTTAAGTGAAACTAAGCCAGGCACAGAAAGACAAATACTGTATGATCTCACATGTGGAATCTAAAAATGTTGAACTTACAGGGACAGAGAGCATAATGATGTTTACCAGAGGCTGGGGGTAAGGGGGGTAGAGTGGAGTGGGGAGGGGGAAAAGGGCAGATGTTGGTTCGGTCAAAGGGTACAAAGTTTCAGTTAGGAGGAATAAGTTTTAGTGATCTATTGCACAGCATGGTGACCACAGTTAATAATAATGTATACCTTAAAATTGTTAAAAAGATAGACTCGAAATGTTCTTATCACAAAAAAATAAGCAGGTGAGGTGATAAATGTTAATTGGCTTGATTTAATCCTTCCACAATATATGCATATTTCAAAATATCACACTGTACCCCATAAATATATACAATTATCATTTGTCAATTAAAAATCTTTTAAAAATATGAAAAAAGGTCACCTCTCTATTAGAATGTATTAGGAAAAACCATTAGATAGTAACCATCTTGTGGGAAGAAACCATATCTAAATATTCTATATCAAAAATCAACAAACTTTCTTGAAGGGATTGGTAATAAATATTTTTTGACTTTGTGGGCCATACAGTCTCTGTTGTAACTACTCATTTCTGCTGCTGAGCAAAAGAAGCCAAAGCAAAATGAATAAATGGATATGACTGGATCTGGCCCAGTGGCAAGCCAGATTTGGTCCAAGGGGTACAGTTTTCCCACCCCTGTTTATGTATTCCCACAATAGCACTGTAGTACGTTTTAATAGTATTGCACAAATAGTATTGCACCTAACATTAGATGAAAATATAGTAATAATATTAGATGAAAAAATAGTATCGCACCTAATGTTAGATGAAAAAATATTTCTTTTGTTTAAGAATAAGGATACTATGGATCATTGGATTTGCTTCCTAGTTAGATTTTTCTGGTCATAATTATGATTTTAAAATAGAAATTAGTAGAGGGATAGAAAATAGAAAACAAAGAAAAATACTTTTACAACAGCCTATCACAAAGTGTGTCCCATGATCACTGGTTCTACCAAATGTTATAAGAAATCATGTCAGTAAAGTGTTTGATATTACAAATTAAAAAAAAAAACTCTGTATCTAATGTATATTACTAGAATATCACCTCGTAATTTAAAATTCCATGAATACCATTCATTCCTCACTTATTGAAGATCTATGTGATAGGTACTACAGACACGGGGTGGGAGGAGGGGAGCACAAAACAGTAAAAGAAAATACAAACACTATTTTAAGTTTATTTAATATTTATGAAAGCAGCCTGTTACTGTTAAGTACATTTTTATTAAAATTAATGGTACTTAAAAGTATGTAATTTTTAAAATGAATAAAACTTTAAAACGTGCATTAGTTCACTATTTTTAAAAATAAAATATCAAATGAGAGATAATTCGATATAAAAATAAAAAGATAAAACACTTCTATTTTAAGGGTTATGGTAGGCTAGGTTATTCAGAACAACCTCTTGCTAAGAAACAACTAAAACTGTCAGATAAAGTATAAAAATATATCTTTATAAAATTACTCAAGAACTGACAAGATATTAGGTCATTATATATGAAATGTCCAATTTCAAAACAAAAGTGTAGATTATATCTCAAACAAGAAGCAGTCCAATTAATCAAAGAATGCACCTAAACTATCAACACAGTTTTGCCATCTTTAATGGTAGCTTGTTTATGCCAGCAACGATGAAGCCGGGAGAGTGAGTGATGATGAAAATCACGAAAGGCATTTTCCACACCTTCTTGAGAACTGAGTATTTTTCCTTGCAAGAAGTGGTCCAAAGCCTGGAAGAAGTGGTCAGTTGGTGCAAGGTCTGGTGAATGTGGTGGATGACAGTTTCCAAGTCCAGCCTCAGTAGTTTGAGCAGTATTGTTTGTGCAACATGTGGTCAAGCACTGTCTTGCAAGAGGGATTGGCCTGTCTCTATTGACCAATCTCAGCTGCTTAATTGCAAGCAACCTCATCATTTCGTCCAACTGGTTGCAGTAGACATCCCCTATTACCAATTGACCAGGTTTCATGAAGCTGTAGTGGATAATACCAGTGCTGGACCACGAAACAAACACCATTAGCTTTTTTTAATGAATGCTTGGTTTTTAATTGCGTTTCAGCAATTCATCTTTATCCAACCATTATGCCGAATGCTTGCGACTGTCAAAAAGAATGCATTTTTCATCACACATAACAATACGTTGTAGAAATGGTTCACCTTTATGTCATGACAGCAGAGAAAGGCAAGCTTTGAGATGATTCTTCTTCTGATGCTCATTTAATGTGGTACCTATCTATCTAGTTTCTTTACCTTGTTGATTTGTTTCGAACATACTGTTGGAATAGTAACGTCAAACTTCGCTGCTAATTCATGTGTAGGTTGAGATGGATTCACTTCCACTACAGCTTTCAGCTCATCATTATCCACCCAGGTCTCAGGTCACCATGTGGCTCATTTTCAAGATTAAAATCACCAGAACAGCACTTCTCAAACCATCAATGTACTGTGCTTTCATTACCCGCATCCTTTCCAAATACTTCACTGATTATTTTGAGCTGTCTGTGCAGCACAGGTTCCATGATGGAACTCATTCGAAAATAACATGAATTTTTGACTTATCCATGGTTTCACAAAAATTGCTCTAAAAAAAATCTTAAAGATAATCACAAGCCAAAAACCATGCATTTGAAAGAATGAGGATGTACCTCTACAATAGAAATAAAATGAGAAGTATCAAAGTAAAAATGTCAGAGATATTAACTGTCAAACTTAATACTTAAGGAAATTGGATATTTCATACTTAATGACCTAATCCAAAACAAAATTAAACAAAAAGAAATCCTTAAACAACTTTGAAACAAATGAACTTATCTACTTGATTGCAATTCCACAGAGAAGTACTGCAAGTAATTTTTAAAATAGTATTTTGATTGCGTATTCCTCAAGGGATGTACCTTAGCAATAAAAGAGAACTAAGAAAAAATTTTAAACATTTATGGTCTCGGAGGTAATGCTGCTAGTATTATTTTGAAACTATCTTATATAGATATATCCGCGAACACATAAATCAAGCAAGTAAGTAATGATCTATGTTGTTAAGAACCAAGATTTTCAGTGTAAGTGAAAAGAGATACAAACATAAAATCAAACAATAAAGTCCTTGTAATCTTAAATTAGAACTGCAAATATCAGTATAAATTCATGATGCATTTTTCTTATTAAAATGTATTTGCACCCGGCATGGTGGCTCACACCTGTTATCCTAGAACTCTGGGAGGCTGAGGCAGGAGGATCACTTGAGCTCAGGAGTTTGAGACCAGCCTGAGCAAGATCAAGATCCCATCTCTACAAAAAATACAAAAATTAGCCAGGCATGGTGGCACGTGCCTATAGTCCCAGCTACTCCAGAGGCTGAGGCAGGAGGACCACTAGAGCCCAGGAGTTCGAATACCACTGCATTCTAGCCAGGACAACAGAGCAAGACTGTCTAAAAAAAAAATATCTGATATATACATTATGTTGTCATATTTCTAAATGTGATTCCTCAAAGAGTGAGATTACATCTCCAAACAAAAGCAAAAAATGTATTTGCTAGTTCTGTTGACTGAAAGGGCTTAGAAGCAATGACCCAATAAAAATGTGTACCTTTACCATGTATATTATGATTTCTAAATCCTATTTCCCAATAAAAAGAACGAGGGCTCCTTGGCTGATTCCAGGCCTGGAGCAGGGAATGTACAAAAGTCTGGAACAGCTAGTCATAGTGGAAAATAGGGAAACTATTAAATACTACTTAGAGTGTCACATGGGAAGTTCACAGAAACCAACCTGAAGGGTTTCCTCTAAGTGTTAAAAAGAATAATGACACAATATTGACATCAAACGATTAACTACTTGATGTAGTTTATTGTGAGCTTCAATCACCACTACTTAATCAGAAGTCCTCGATTCATGAACTTTAAGCACACAACATACACAAGACATTATATTAATAGATAAGGAATCCTTTTTATTCCAAGGTTGTAATCAATGTCAATAACACAAAAATTCAGCTGAAAATTTCTGACTTTTAGCTGACAGTCCTTTTTAATCAAACTACAAATCTTCCATGGTTTAACAATCTCAGAATCATAAACAGAAGGGATGAAGATAATTTTGTTAAAAACTATGTTGCATGGAACCTGGTTTCTAGGCTTCTATGGGGCTTTTCCAATAGGATTTAAGCTCCATGATTTTGTGATATTACTAAAATTTAAGAACACAATTTCTAAATCCATATTCTTCTTCATTTCCAAATCACAATATGTTCTTCACTTTGTAATATTAATAGTATATCTTTGACAAGGGAATGGTGGCAGCACATGACTAAGAAAAGCTGTAGTAGCCACAGGCATGTAATTAAACTCTTTTATGGTAACCGAGACATGAAATAAAATTAAAAAGAATAAAGTATTACTTTCACCTTCTGCCCCAGCGATATTTCCCTCACTAGTTATTTTATTATCAGTAGTATGCTACATTATTGACTATCTCAAACATATCTGAAAAGAAATCAAACTGATAACATTTCATTTGCTTTACTAAAGAATATGAAAACACAGCACTTTGTCGAAGTTCCGACATCTTCTAAATATTTGAAAATACCTGACTTAGTCCATTTGCTTCCTTCCAAAATGAATTAGACTCAACTCCATTCTAGAAGCCATTTACTAATATTCTAAAACTGCACTACTTAAAATGTGGTACACAAACTGGTACATCTTTGTGAAACATTTGTTACCAATTTGCAGTGAAATAAAGCAAGTCAACTGTATCACAAAGCACACTTCTCATTTCATTTGACTTGTTTTTTTAATGGCAAAACTTTCTCAAAGAAGAAAGGAGTGCATTAACTTACATTCTGGCAAAAGTGCCTCATCTCTTGTTGAATCAGTAACAAACCATTTACAGACAGGCTACTCAGAACAGCACTGACCTAAGAATTCCAGAAAAAGATGTTCTAATTTTGCAATGGTCTCCAAAGAGAGAAAATTTTTCACCCAGATTAATACCTAACTGAAATGCTACAACTTCAATTTAACCCCATTCTCTTATCCTTTATGCCAACAAGAACAGGTGTTCAAATAGCAATTTTTCCCTACATATTTAAAGGGCAATAATACTTCCTCCCCATTTGGAGCTCTCTTGACAAACGTATTTTGAATAAAGTCATTTGGGAAGTCAACCAACCATCTTGTAATCAGATACTTCTAGTATAATAAAAATCTTAAGATAATTTATATTATTCATTTATAAGACACATATCCACATTCCACTTAATCACATTTATGATCGATGCTTTAGAATTTTGATTTTGTTTTCAGAGTTTATAAATCTACTATATTAAACAAAATGACAGAAGAATAGAGTAAAATTAAAATAAAACTAGCTTTTCTTTAGATTGTAAGCATCTGAGCTTTTTATTTACCATTAAGGAAAGACAACATAATTATAGTAAAAATTATTATGTAAATGAACTAGTAATCTGTTAACTCTTCTCAAAGCAGGTAAAGATTTTTTTAAAGAATTTTTTTTAACATTGACTAATCTATTATACCCAACAAGTCTAAGCAAACATATAATTTTGCAATTCAATTAAAATTAAGAGTTGCTAAGCCCAGCCCTAGCCTGCTGGAGGATGAGAGACTACCTGAAAGAGAGCTGAGGAATCCCAGCCAAGGCCATCTTAGACCAATTATCCTACAGCTGACCCATCAGCTGACCACAGATGCGTGAGCAAGCTTAGCTGCCATCAGCCAATCACCAACTTAGAGACTTAAGAAAAACAACAAATGGTTATTGCTTTGAGTCACTTAAAAAAAAAAAAAAAGGTTAAGACTTGTTTAAGGACTATTTGATTATTACAAGGAGATGCTGATACGTCCTGGTTTGCCTGAAACAATCCTGGTTTTCATCTGTTATCTGGACATATTATTAACAGTACCTTTTTTCATTTTAAAAAGTATCTTGATTTGGTCAATAAATTATATGGTCACCCAAACATAACTGTGCTTAAAAACTTTGTTTTGCAACTTAAATTACTTACACAGTTTGTAAACCGTATAAGTGTTTTTTTAACCAGATGCTTTATAATGTCCTTATAAATCTGTTTAACAATAATCCCTACAATTCAGACATATTAAAAAGAAAAATTAACTATTATGCTAATTAGGTTAGAATCTAAATATGGCAGTATAAGTATTTCTGATGTTTAGGTATATTTTAGGATCCTAAAGGGTATTACAAGAATTAAAAAAGCCCTAGCCAGATGTAAATGAATATATAAAAGTAATGTCTTCCTTTATACTTATAAATAACCAGTTAGACAATATAATGGAAGAAAATATTTGAATTAAAAAAAAATGTATAGGTATAATAAATTCATCTATAAAGAATCCAATACAATCAGATAAGTAGTAAAGTAAAACAATCTATTTTTCAGTTGTTATTGCATATATTATTTATTTCCCATACCCTATTAAGAGAGAAAGTAAGTTGCAAAGGGCCACTAAAACATAATCTCACAGATGAAGAGGATAGTGCTTTATGACAAAAACTTACTTTTAATCTTCTCTGAATTATTTTTCGAGGGCACTAATATGGGTCCTTCTATTTAGATCTAGTTTTTTACATAAAAGATAAGCTAAAATGGACTATAACATTGATAAATCTTTTAGGAGTAGTCAAATGAGAAAGAACTGCTCCTTAGCATCTTTACAGAGATCTTTACAGAGATGTAGCAGGTACAGAAAGAAAAAATATTAAATGCATACCTATTTTTTCATTAATGGAAAATCTATATTTTTTTTTGGAGGGAAGAATAAGAAAACTGAATAGTGGCTAAAAGAATGTGCTTGTGAATATTAAGTTCTTACATTTCTATCCTATTTCTTAGAACTCTTAATTATGTATAGCACTGACTTTGTAACGTGTCAAAACAAAACAGTATGAGGTAAAAATTAACATGATTTTATTAAGCAAGGTACTTTCACATAATAAACATGATTTTTTTAGTAAAAAAATTGTTTTACTTGGAAAGAACATTTTATATTTTTATATTTACATTATACATTAAAATATTTTGTTATAACTTTATAATTATACATAATTATATATAGGTCAGAGGAAGCTAATATAATAAAAATATCTTATAAATGGCAGTTAACGGTTTTCAAATATGATTATTTTTTCATTTATATAACTTATGTAAGCAATTTGTTTTCTAGCCAAACTAGTCTTCAAACCCAACTCCAATAATGAATTGGGTTTTTTGTGTGGTTTTTTTGTTGTTGTTGTTGTTTGTTTTTATAGAAATGGGGTCTTGCTTTTGCTCAGGTTGGTCTCAAACTCCTGACCTCAAGCAATCCTCCCACCTCAGCCTCCCAAAGTGCTAGGATTACAGGTGTGAGCCATTGCATCAGACCTATGAATTGTTTCTTAAGCATTTAGCTTTTGGAAATCATGTTTTCAAAAAACAAACCTATACAATGTAACATGTAGATTGATTTCAAATATGTCACCAATTCCTTTGCTCTTCCTTGCATTGATACCCCCTGTGGTGGGACTTCCATTAATGAACTGGAGTATAGTTCCCCACCTCTTAAATCTGGGTTGGCCTTATTTATGACTTATTTTAACCAACACATTGTGGTTAAGGGGACAGTGTGCCACTTCCGAGCCTAGATGTTAAGAGGTCCCCTTGCATGGCTTCTTTCTCTCTCCTTAGATCCATGTCTCTTTCATGAGAACAAGGTAGGATGAGAGATTATAAAACAGAGCTGAGTCTGCCCAACTGAGGCCATTCTCCAACAGCTAGCACCCAGCCAACTGCCAGCTGACTGTGGATTCATGAGTGAGCCCAGCAAAGATTAGCCACACCAGTCCAGATCAGCAGAACCATTCAGCTGATTCATAGACTTATGAGCAAAAATAAACGTTATTGCTGTAATGCCATTGAGGGTTTGTGTTTAGTGGTAGCTACATAATTGTGGCAATAAATAACTAATACAGAAACTGATACTTAGAAGTGGCGTGTGACATAACAAAAACTTAAAATAAGTGGCACCGACTTTGCGTTGAACTAACAGTTACAGAAAGTGGAAAAGTAATGAGGAAACTATAGGAGACCAGAAAAATGGTAACCCATGTCATGTAGTGCTGAAATATGCTATCTACAATAACTTGGCATAAGTTAGACAATGTATCTAAGAAACTTTTGGACTCAAGCAAGCTAACTTCCAAAGAGAATGCTGAAAAGGCCAACTGCTTGCTCCTAGCTAAGTATAATAAGGTTCTGCAACAAACAGATGAGCTAAAGAAAGAGCTAGTCATTTTATAAGCAGAATCTAGAGGGAATATAGAAGGATTAGGACTTGATGGGATGGAAAATAAAACTATTTTATCTCCAGTCTCCTGCAATATTTTCAAAATAAAATGAAGCCCATGGACAAAGGCCAAATCAAGGATGTAGCTGTAGGTTCCTTTCTTAGGATTACTAAAAGAATTAAGGCAAGGTCTAATAGACATCCTCAGCTTGACAAAAGGGTTTTTAGGAAGTTTCTGAGCATGATCCCACAGAATTCCGATCTCCAAGTAGTAGTGATTATACCTAGAGCAAGTGTGTCTCCAAATACAACTGTGGTCGTGGACTTTAAAGCACGGCATGGACTTAGCTGGACAGAAAGCCCACAAAATTTTTAAAGTGTGTTGTACCGGCCAAAAAGCCTCTAGCCTGGACCCCTGGATTTGCCTTGTGACTTGCTTGACCAACAGAATGCAGTGGAAGTAACAGTGTGCTAATTTAAGGCGCCTTGCATCTTCTGCTCTCTTTCTAGGACTCCTATCTCTGCCATGAGAACAAGCCCAGGCTGGCCTGTTGAGGGATGAGAAAGCATGCGGAGTAGAGTATAGCACAGCTATTTTTCTTTTTTCAACAAGATGACAAAGCCAAGCCAAAAAATAGAAAATCTCTGTCTTCCTATTTCTGTTAGTCATAGCCTCACTACCATCATTCTTAGTACAGACCTTCGGACTTACATCTTGAGTTATTAATACTACTGTAAATGCCTCTAAACTGTTACCTATGCTTGTATTTCTTCTACACAACCATCACTCTAATACAATCTTCACCATGTTAGTGTTTATTGTAATAATAGCGATAATTGTATCCTTACTTAGAAACTACTGATGGCTACCCAAATCACTAGTGTCAATTCATCTCTAGACATTAAAAGCCCTTCACAAACATAACCTTGCCTTCCTTTACCCCTTTTCTTTTGTGATTTTCCTAGAAAATAGCCAATCTCCTAAATATGCTTAAAAATAACATGTTCGTTCCTATTTCTAATACCTGATTCATGCTGCTCTCCCCTACTAAAAGGATTTCACTTCATCCTTTGCCTATCCAAGTCTTAGCCATATTTTGATCCTATTCCTTCATAATGCCTTTCCTAACATACTAACCCAGAAAGATGTCCTTCTGCTGATTCCTAGAGCACTTCCTATATATACTTATTAAAGCTTCATCATTATATGTGCTTTGTATTTCTTTTAGCTGTTTTGTGTGTATATCTTATTTTTCCCGCTACACTACAGGCTTTTAAAAAAGGAAAAATGAGATCTTACACTTTTTCATTAAAGTCCTCTCAATGCTCAGTACAAATTCATAAACACATGTCCAACATATCTAGCATTATCATTAAATTCATGTAAATAATTCCCAAATATCTATTCAACAAGTAAAATTTCTCTGAGAAAATAATTACTTGAATGTAGCTCATTAATTTCCTTATGTATGCTGGAACAAAAGTATATAATTAAATTTAAATTAAGGCTGTACATCTTGCTCTTATGCAAAATATATAATTTTCATAATAAAATACATACCCTCTCTGAAATAAATCCACGTTGTAGAACTTGTTTAGCTCTACAGAGAATTCTACCATTGCTTGAACTTCAGTCATTTTTACTTTATACCCAGAAGACAAATCTGGTAACAGCACCTTTGTTAAAGAAGGGGGAAAAAATGAGAAGCACATAACAAAAATGTCAACGTATAAAAATATTACTAAAATATATTTTAGAATATAATACATAGGCAGAAAATAAAAATGAAGCAAATTGGTTCAGTGTACCTAACAGCCTAACCCAACTAAACAGCACCAGAATCTACACTTACTAAAGAGCACCTCTATAAGATTTGTCCTGTTAGAGTGCTTTCATTTATGTGATAATAAACAATATTACAAATTGATAAAAGAAACTTTTTTTTCTGAACACCCTGAGATCAGATAAAGAAATTCTTGATCTCTTATAGACAAGATAGTAACTTAAAAAAAATCAAGCTACCTAATTATTCTCTTCTAGTTCTACGTTGCACATAAAGGTAACTGCAGAGTCAAAAAGAGAATTAACATTTGTGAATCCCCAGTTAAATCCATGAAAGGTTTTTCTTTGATAGGTAAAGAGTTCTTAAATGAATTTTCACTTTTAAATTTAAAAAAAGAAGACTTTTTTCCTTCACTACAAAAGCCTAAAGTATTTATTTTCAAAGAGGTGTTGTTAAAAAAAGAAAACAGACAAGCAAAAAGAAAACATTCACAATTCCATCCATTGAAATACATACCTTGGTATACATTCTTCATATGTGTGCATTTGTACAATTTTTTTTATAAAAGTGGAATCAAGCCACATGTACCTTTTATAACTTGTTTATTTCACTTAATTTTTCAATAAACATCTAGGTTAATAAATACAGTTTTACAATATTATTTTTGTTAACTATTACATTATGAACATGTTATAATTTAAACCACCTAATGTTGAATATTTCAGTAGTTTCCATTTTTTTCGAAATTTCAAAAAAAAAACCATAACAATCATCTTTATCAGTAGTACATATTTTAAAAAGCAATTTAATTGCTACTTAGCTCTTTGGAAGACAATTCTCCATGAACCTCTTGTGTTTCTGCATGTCTTGCAGAGACATTGACAGCCTTTGTTCCAGATTATCTTTTCAAGGATGTTTCTATAGTGAAACATCCTACAGTGAACAATCTTAGAGGTCAGAGACGTGTCTCATACAAGAACAAAGGGCAGATTTGTTTACTGTTCTCTATAATAAAGATAAAGTCTCCCTCCAAGAAAAAAGTCAGGCAGGCTTATTGTCTATTATAAAAAATTCAGGTTTCCCTAAGGAAACTCAGGGTTCTTCTCCTGTTATATAACCTACTCATATGCAGGTGTCACCTGGTATATAGCTACTGCTGTGAGTATAAACCACCCTTGTCTTTGATGCATCAGTCTCATGTCTTCTACCAACATCCATGGCACTGTGGCAGGCTAACTTGTTAGCTTGCAAGTAGGACATAATCTCAGACCCTTCTCAGTTCTTGAAATAGTTTTTCACAGAAATTTTGCACATATTCCAATTTATTATGAATTAAATGCAAAAGAAATGTCATATTCTTACCTGTGCTGATCAAAATTTCATTTTAACATTATTAAATACTCAATCTTGTACTTCCAGTTACTGATTCTTGTTGTTAAAAATATATCGTTCCCCCTATAAGAAAGAAACAATATCTCAAACAAAACAGTAGAAATAAAAAAAAAATCTTAAGGAAACCTATGCTTTGTTAATTACTTCCTATTTTCAATTTATATAAAAAATCCACATCCTCCATAAAGTTTAGGAATAAGTTTTATTTTATTTTTTTAATTTTATAAATTTAAGGGGTACACGTGCAGTTTTGTTAGGTAGATATATTGCATAGTGCTGAATTTCTGAGCTTTTAGTGTAACCATAATCAGAATAGTGTACAATGTACCCATTAAGTAATTTCTCATCCCTTAACCCCCTCCGATCCTTCCCTACTTCCAAGTCTTCAATGACTATAAAGGAATAAGTTCTAGAGATCTGTTTTCATTCACAATTTCACTGATAACAACATTAACTATTACATCTCTATTAAGGATTCACTTATGCATAATTCAAAGTACAATAACAAATAGAGTACTTTCTTAGTTCAGTAACAATCCTCATGAATACCAAAACATTATAAGCTTATTAATAATTTTTAAGATGCAAAAATACCATTTGCCATTTTAAATAACTCCCTGAACAGAGGTGATTTCTGAAATTCCATATACATGTGTACATGTATACGTATGTGTGTATTAATATAAAGAGCTATTTAAAATAGTTTGACAAAAAAAGGTTGCCTGATACGCTATAAAGAGTTTTTCTCAAATTTCGAATACTGCTTAAATTTTTTGAAAAATATTATGTTTTGCCCTTGGTAAATTATTTTAAGTACTAAAAATGTTGGAATAAAGACCATGTTCACTCTTCAACAGAGTTTTTTCTTCCCTCCATCATAAAGCTGTAGATTTACTGATTTCTACAACTTTAATAATCATATCAAAAGACTTTATAGTAACTATTTCTAAGAAGATCAAAACAATGCTATCTTTATATAAGACATTACAATTTTATGGAAATATCTAAGTTAGCTTCTTCTGTACATATATTATTTTGTTCAAGGTTTAGATCACACTCTGGTCCTGACTCAGAGTCAAGTTTGGTCAAGTTTCTATGCCTTAACATACTCAGACATGACATGGGTATTCATTCATTCAAACATTTATTAAACCCCTACTAAAGGTTAGGAATTGCAATAGGTACAAGGTACAGCTAT
>RJWJ010008652.1:0-52650 GCA_004363605.1 Indri indri
TATTACAAATACCTTGAAGCTACTAAGTAGAATATTAAATTGTTAAATTTTTTCTTTGAGAATAGTCTTTCTGACTACACTAGAAAAATGGACCCTCAGCAAGCAAGATAGGAAGTAGGGAATCCAATTAGGAAGCTGCTTCTGTAACTCAGGAAACACACGATAGCATATGAGAGTAGCCTGCAATTGATTGAAAGCGGGAGCAGAGGGTCACGGAAAGGAAGCATCAATGATGTTGCTCACAGAAGATTCTGGAATGGACAAATGGGAAGATTATGTTGCCATTATTGAAATTTGTGTTTTTCTTTTGTTTTGAAGGGCAGTACATTTGGAAAGGAAATGATGAGGTTAGCTCTGGTTATGCTGAGTTCAGATGTGGTTGGAAAAATCTAAGGAATAATGTGAAAAAAACAAGATATAAAGCACAAGAAAAATATCAAAGCTCAAAATATAGATTTGAGAGTTATCTACATACAGATAATTCTATCCAAAGTATAAGATATTTAATTTAGAAATAATACGATTGGATTAAGATGGTGTTCTCAACAAACACTTTCACTCTCTTTCCTGCTCCATATGCAAAGGGGAGAGAGAGAGAGAGAAAGGTGCTAATAGCAGAGAAAGAGAGGTTTGAAAAAGAAAACATATGAAGGAAAGATATTAATGAGAGACTAAACATGCTCACTCTTACAATATAAAGAGCATATACAATGTAATCTCCAAAAACCTAGAATGAAAAGAAACCTCAACCCCAAAACGCATATGAGAAAATACTGTAGCACAAATAGAAGTATTGATAATTCAAAGGAGCTAACCCTAGAATTTGAGAAGAGAAAGAGTAAAATTATTGTCTCAGATACAGGCAAAATAAATTGCCAACAAAAACAAGTGTTACTGACAAGTTCTCTTGGGCATGCATGCCAAATTTGTAGTCATAAATTTAAAGGAAGGCAAGTCAGCATCATTGCTTGTTTCTGAAAATTAAGTGAAGTTTTGGATGTAACCATACTTGGAGTTTTACCAAGCGAATAACACGGATGGGGAGTGGAGTATGTGTTTTGATTGTATTAAGGGAGAAATTATGATGATGAACCAAGGAATATAAGCTGCATATAGAGTATATAGCAGGGCTCTGGATGGTGGTAGACACAGAAAAAAGTGGCAGAGTCAACGGATTATATGATCCAGGGAAATCAAGGCCCTGTTGACATGTGCAAAGTATGTCAACAAGTATGTTAGGAAGTATGTTAGGAAGTCGTGGTAAGAGAGTGTTTATACAAATGTCCTCACTATTTACACATAGCCAAAAATGTACATTTTTTTAATATTTGTAAACACTCCAGCAGTTACTATAAGAAAAATTAAGTTCATATAAAATATTATCACAAACAAATATCACTTCACTAATAGGCATGCTAAGGGAAAAACACACACACACACACACACACACACACACACACAAATTGGCAGAAAAATGCACAAAAATGCTAGTTTGTAACAGAAAATACCAGCCCAAACACGCAACGTTCCAGAAGTTCTAGGATTATGTGAAGCGGTCGAGCTCAACCTGCTGTGGTGTGCCCACCCATTTCCCAGCTGTGCCACCACAGTGACATTTAAGGAAGGTCAGCAGAGATCTGTGTCTTCCACAGGAGAACCATCACTTGAGCCAACTCTGACACCAGAAGCCTCACCACTGTAACTAAGCTTTGGAAGGCTCTACTTAGAATGGAGTACCCACTTTTTAATTAAAAAACAATTACGATATCCTTGCCTTGCATACTCATTTATCTCATCTCTTCCCCTTTCTCTATCTCTTCCTCTCAGACTCTTCCACACCCTTTAATTCACATGGTCTAACAACAGCTAGATCTTTTACACCTCAAACCACCTCTCCATATATTCTTTCACATAATTCCTCTTTCTGAAATCTGAGGCTCATGGCGCCTATAGCTCTCTTAGGGTTGGCTATTTCTTTCTCCCACACTACATACCTACAATGGGCCTGGGGCTGGAGGTGAAGGAGTGTCCTCTTGGCTCCTAATTAATGGTTCCGGGTATTTCTCATTACTCTCGTAAAACCCAACTCCTTTGAAACTCATATAATCTGACTATATCCTAAGCTATTTCTAAATTTCTAAAGTTCATAGTCAATATAAATCTTTCATTTAAGTTTTAACACCTAAGTCATCATTCTTCTCTTTACTACTAATACGTAGTAGGTCAAAGGCCCATGCCACTTGAAATTTCAGATCTTTCTGGTCTTTGGCAACTTCATTTGGAATATTTTTCCATTTATCCACCTAATCTCACAGTCATTACCTATGCATTTTTACTAACAATAAATATATTGCATCCAAACTCTTGATTTAAAGCAAACTCTTGTTATGGTATGCAATAATAAGAGCTAACATTTATTGAGCTCATGCCATATGCCAGACACAATCCTAACAGCGTTATATATATTATCTCTCCTAATATCCAGGAATGACACCATAAAGTAAATATCATTATCAATAACACTTTCTAAATGAGGACATTGAAGCACAAAGAAATTAAAGAATTTACGCGGAATGTTCACAGATTTTGGAGAGAAGCCACAATTTAAATCCTGACTCTAGACCCAATACTTTTAACCAGTATACTCTCCTATTTATCATTCAATAAACAACATAGAGTTTTATGCTGAAATTATCAAAACAGAGAACAATAATTCAATGAATAAAAATAGAGAATTTACTGTGGCACAAGAGGATATGTTGAGATATGGGGGGAAAATATCAATTTATTTTTTGTTTAAGTTTATATATCTGCCACTGATTCTTTACTTCACTCACTATTTATTGCATACCTATGTTCTCTATGAGGGGGGTTGGTTAAGCATAAATAAGATATGTCCTTGTACATAACTAATAGGTTGTCTATGCTATGATTACAGATATGTGTGTGTGTGTGTGTGTGTGTGTGTGTATTTGTGAATGCTATTTGAAAGATTTCAAGCACTAGAAAAGTTCAGACAAGTCAGTGATTACTTCAGGCAGAAAGAACAAGAAGAATTAACTATAAGGGAGAATTGAGCTATATTATAAGTATATGCTTATATGTCGTAAGTATGTAAGTATATAATATGGGAATTTCAAGTCAAAGTACCCGCAAGCATAAACGCACAAAAAAAATGCGTATTTACAGAATGTCAAGGAGCTTTATTTTGTTGGAGAACTAGTATATATGAAAAAGGAATAAGAGTCAATAGGAATGGAATGATGAATTGGAACAACGTTATCAAAGGCTTAGATTGGACGCTAATTTTTTTACAGTTTAATATATATAATGGGAAATCTGAAAATGATCGGAGAAATGCTGTGATAATAGCTGTATTTTAGGAATATTAATCTGGAAGAGGTTAATAATATAAATCAACACAATCATTTCTCAGTTGTAAAATCACTATGTAGGTTTTTATAATACATAGGGGGAAAAGAGAGAAGGATCTTTTTGGAATTTGCTATAACTTAAATAGTAATTTCTGGTAGCTTTGGTTTTATAACTCTATGACCTGAGTTGGAAATTACTAATGTAATATTACAAATCCTTAAAACTTCCAATAGCAATTAAAGAAAGAGAATAAACCTGAAAAAATATTAAATTTTAATGTACTAAATAGTAAAAATGCTCTCAGAATACATTTCTCAGTTTAATTTCCTTTTCATAGTTGTTTCTCTGTGCAGGTGTGTGTATATGCGTGTGTGTGTAATCCATGGGGGTTATAATATGTGATGGATCTCACTTTCTTTGTGTTCTAAAAGGAAAGAGGCAGTTAGACTAACACTGAGCAACTCAATAGATTTCATCACTTCATCCTTATCCTTGACTAAATAACTGTTTAAAAAATCAAATGCCTTGTGACTAAAAAGCATGCTCTATAAGAGAAGCTGAAGATCTGTTTGACTAAAATTTGTCCTGCAAGGACAGCATTTGCCATAACTACATTCACTCATTATCTTTAAAACTTTTTATTAAAACCTCCACTCCCCATCAAATGAATGATTATCATACAATAAATTATATATTATATATATATATATGAGCTCCAAAGAGTCATGTTATCATTAATTTTATGCATATGGTTCTATTTTCTTTTAGGTAACAAAATATCTGAAAACTTACCGACTTTAAGAAAAAAATAATTATTTCCAAAATCTTTCATAGTTAAGAATTCATAACAACTTGAAAAGTAAGTGCAAGTAAAGTTACTTTTTCCTGAAGGAAGTTAAACCCACTGTAGGTCAGCAGTACTGAATATTTCTTTCTGTCACTAGTGAGAAAGATTTTATCTTTGGTCCACTTATTAATGTTATCCAAAAACATGTTCAGATCATTCCTGCAGTTCAAGCTATTTTTTATAATGGAAATTAGTTATGGGAATATTTATTCTACCTTTAAAATAATCCTCACAAATAAAAATTAATTTGCTTTGTAATATTCCGTTATTAGGTAAGCATAGAATGTAGTAGAAGAACTTAAAGAATCTGTTGAAAAAGCAAAGTAGCAGAACAGGCCTGATATCTGAACTATACATATTCACCTATTCTCTTTTTCCTTTCCCAGTTTGGGATGAAAAAAGCAACATTTGTTGTGCCTTATCATTTCTATGATTAAACATGTAATTTGGAAGTAAGAACACATTGTAAATATGGCTAAACAAAACCTTCCTCCTTTACATAGAGGGGGTAATTAGGCATATGCTGCAGATACTTCCAAAAGCCCAAAAGAGGGGTTTTCTTCCCAGTAATCTAAACTTGTCAAATATATTTTTAAATGAAATGTTTCCCAGCTTTCTTTGTTTTGGAATTCAGAAAGTTGTTTGCATATATTAAGTCCAAATATCTAAATGTGTTGAAAATGATGTTTGCAATATCTAAAAATATTTGTTTTTACGGCAAGCAGCATACATATTTAAAATAAATCAGTTATTCATTTCTTTTTTTTTTTTTTGTCTGTTTTAGATATGAAAACCAAATTAGTCTCTTCTTTAAACAACAACCTTCAGCTGGAGCTGGGATTTCTCTACAAATGTTAGTACTCTTTTTGGTCTAGAGAAATTGAGTAAGTAGTCTTCATAATGAAGTCTGGGATTTTTGTCTATTTTCTGAATTATTTTGCAGTCAAAGACTTTTTTCAACCTGCTAAGATATTTGATGCTGCCAAATATTTTGGGAATTCATTATACACCCCATTTATCTGAAGATAAGACTTCTTGCAACCTCAGCTAGCCAGCAAAGTCACGATCTTTATAAAGATTCACCAGCCATCCAATCATTTTTGTGCCAAAATATTTATGCCTCATTCTAGAAGGAATTCTTGACTCTTACTCCAAATTTACTGGCTCTGTTGTAATAATCCTAATACAATGCTTTCAAATATTTTCTACAGCAAATTATAGAAAATATGTTAAAAGAATTGACAGAAAGCTACATTTAGTACTAATGAGCCTAGGCACAGGAGATGAAATGGATGACAACTTCATCAAAGGTACCAAAAAGTAAAGACTACACAAAAAAAGTATCTAGTGCCTTAGAAACAGCTTGTTCCCTTTCATTGCCTTGGACAGGAACACTATATGATGTTCAGCTAAGTCACTCATGTTTCTCATAATCATGAGTCATTAAAAAAAAAAGCTAAATTAAGTTCCATACATTGTGTTAAAAGGGGCATGGCAGTGTGTCAAATATTAGATTAATATCCCTCAAGGGGAAAATAAGTTATTCTTTCTTTTCGGTTTCATGGCTTAAATGTATCTTTAGGAAACTGCTGCGCAGGTAAAAATTCATCTCCCAAAGATGGAGATGTGAAATGGAGTTTGTGGGTAGAATATGTCACTTATTCAAAACTGAAATGGAAATGATCTATCATTAATCATTCTGTAAAACAATCAGATTTTTTATTTACATTCTGCAAACTGTTTTAGTATACACTATTTTATTTCATAGTCACGACTTTGTGATTTTCACACAAGAAAACTGAGGATCAAAGAGATAAGTGAATCACCCCAAGTCACAGAGCTGATAAATGACAGAACATGGCCATACATATAAATGTCATCAAATCGAATTGTTTCCTTCAAAACCTGACATTTCCCATTTTTATCCAGATATTGTACATATCATTATGAATATCTGTCACATTATAGACTACATAAAAATCAGCAGCAAATGAAAGTCATAGCTTACTCCAATAAATGATTTTATTCCTTTGAATTCTAAGACAAAATTGAAAATACCTTCCCATGGGAAAAACAACCTGCATTATCCTGAATTTCCAACTCTTGTTAGAGAAGCTTAACTTTAATATAAAACTCATAGCACTATAACTAAGGTAGTACATGCAGGCCTTTTGTAGGTTTCCAGGAGTTTAAAAAATGTTGCCCATTTTTCTTTTGCTCAAATGGCATCATGTCATTGCATATTCCTACAAAGACAGCACAGAGAGACAAAACAAAGAAGTAGTTAAGAGTGTTCCAGAACCAGATTCTATAGATGGAAATCTAGTCTTTCTGCTTCCTCAGATTTGTGACTTCAAGCAAGTTATTTATCACTGAGTGCCTTCTATTTTCTTCTGCAAATGGGAATAATGATATTATTTACCTCACAGCTTGTCATGAGGATTAATGAATACAAACTTGTTTACATAGGTTAAGAGCTTTGTGTAAAAGGATCCCTCCAAGCCTTGCAACCACTCTAAGATTTAGGTGTCTTTGTCCTTATTTTGGAGATGTGGTCATGGAGCCTTGGAATGTTTATTAACTTGCCCAGTGTCAAACAGGTGTGTGTGGCAGAGCAGGAAATGAAACACAGGTTTGATTATAAAGATTATAAAGTCTCTGTTTTAACCATTATGGTATATTTTAACCTGTAAGTAGGTAATGTGTAAAATATCATATTCCATAAAGTAGTGCCTTATTTAATCAGTTCAGTAAATGAGAAATTACATTAAATAAGATTTATTTTCTTGAAATTAGAAATTCCATGAGTTTCTAAAAAAAGAAAAAGAAAAGTTTGTTTTTAAGAGGTATCTTAGAATTCAAGGATAGGTAGATGGTTTACCAAAGGTTACAATGGTTTCCCATACGAGATCACATTAGTTACCATTTATTGAGCAACTACTGTATTTCAGCACCTATCATACCTTATATCCAGATTTCATAACAACAATATAACATAAAGACCTATGTATGCAGTCAAGAACACTGAGGCTATTAAAGTGTAAGAAATTTACTTAAGGTTATCCAGGTATGAAGTTGCAGACTGATAAAATGAAATAAAGTTGGCTTAGCTCTCCCAAGCCTACACTTTTTCTATTATGTAAAAGTGCCTCTCACTATAAGCTTCTTCCAGAGGGCAAAACAGTATCTTTACCATGTTCGTGCCTACCTAACGATAATGTCCTTACTCATGTGAGATAATGTACCTGACATGCCTCCACATTCTTATTCCCTCATTTCAAACTCAGGAATATTTAGTTTAATTTCTCTATTTTCATTTGTCATTCACGCACTCACCCATCCAAGCATCTATCCATACTCATCCTTCGTTTCATGGATTTATTGAACAAATGGTTATTGACCAAATTCTCTGTGCTAGTGCTCCACTTGGTGTTGGGGAGGAGATGCAATTTTAATTATAAAAGAGTGTGTGTGTATGTGTATGTGTGTTTAAAACAAATCTAATTTATGAGGGAAAAGAACACTTTTTGAGAAATCCGAATTGGCCAGAAGCCTGAAATGAGCTACCTACTCAAAGGTGAAAGGTGGTTTTATTTAAGATCATCTTCTTCCAAGTTTTCTTGGGTCTATCCAGTCTTCTTCACATTGATGTGTTCTATTTCTTGTTTCGGCTACTCAACTAGTCACTTAATAATACTGTATTATGAGTGGGCAACAGTGAAAGAGTGTTGAGAAGGTTTAAATCACTTGAGAAAGCAATGTTAACATCTTGTCCTATTGCCTGTGGTAATAAGTGTACAAATCATGACCTAAAGACAAAAATAAACAAATAACAAGCAAAAAATACTTTGCACCCTGTGATAAACCAAAAATTAACAGGATCATTCTTTCTGTCTCTAGTCCTCAAAATAAATGGAATTTTGGAGATTTTTCACATGCTACTGATTCTTTAATAACTTTATTCATTATTTTTATAGTGCTGTCATCTGAAGAAATGAAACAACCTTTGTGTACATGGTAACCATGTGAGAGAGTTGCAGCCTTTACAAAATAATCAGATTAACCCTAAACTCAGTAAATTTAGCAATTGCGTAAGAGTATGTGCATGTGTATGTGCGTATATGTGTATATCCATTTCAATACCTGTTTTGTGTGTGTGTGTGTGTGTGTGTGTGTGTGTGTGTGTGTTTATCTCATTGGCCAATTTTTCTAAAATCTAGATTCTCCTGGATATATTTTGAGAGGGTATTTCTTTTCTCTTCTGAGTTCTTTTGTTTCCGAGTCTTCTTTTTACACATGAAACATTATTTCAAACATGCATTCTGCTATGTGATAATTCACTTATTTATTATTTGAAGAGATATCTGTCAAGTTCCTATCATCTATAAGACATTCATCAGACTCTTAGATACAGAAGAAAACAAAATAGATAATATACCTTTCCTTCCTGGAACTTATGTTACATGTAGCAAAGACAAATAGGAAACCAGTAAGTACAGGTTTAGTGTGTCTAGTAAAGAATATGCGATTACAGGACATGTGACTAATGTAAATTGGATGATTAGGAAAAGCTTTTCTAATAGGGTGAAAATTGATTTGGTACCTGAAAGCAAGGCACACAGATACCTGCTAAATGCCTTTAAAGCAGACGCACAAAGGCCCTGAGGCAGGAACTCACTTGGCATACTCAGGAATGTGTTCACGCTTACTGGAACAAGGAAGGGGAAGATAAAATGGTAGTTACTAAGGCCAGAGAAAAGGTGAGTTATTGAAGGTATAAGCCTAATCATTCAGGACACTGTAAGGCATTTTAAGAACTTTGATTTTCGATCTAAGTGAGCTGAGAAGATAGTGGGGTAATTTAAGCCAGGCAGTGACTTGATCAAATTTACATTTTTAAATTGTCACTCTGCTCGTTGTTTGAGGATAAATTGTCTAGCAGAGTGTAGCTAGGTGAGAGATTAGAATACCTTGGTCGAGGGTTGCTATAACAGGTTGGGAGAAGTACAGAGAAGGAGAACAAACATGGTTTCCATGTGAATTGGATGTGATGCATGTGATAAAGAGAGGAGAGAATAGTAGGTGCAGGATTGAACCGAGTAACTGTAGAGATGTAGGTGCTATTTAATAAGATGAGAAAGATGAGGTTCTAATGGGAAAATCACGAAAATCACAAGTCAACACTATTATTACCTGTCAACATTTTTATGTATTACCCCACTTAGCCATTACGTAAAAACTTAACACGAGTTATTATCATCTACTTTGTATAACAGAAAAAATGAAGAATGAGATTAATAAATTTAATAAGTTCACACAGTTAAGACAGAAAATCAGCAAATCAGAATTCCAATTCATGTTTGTATTATTATAATGCCATCATTGCCTGTATAGTGCCAGACTTGTCTTTCTCCCACACTACTTGGCATTATATAAATGTTTACCAGGCTCTTTCCTACTCTTTGATCCAGCTGTAATCACCTTAAGTGTATATTTACTGTTTTTTTTTTTTTTTTTTGGGTCCTTTCCATAAGTGCTGTGTTCAGAGCAGATACACAGTAAGAGAATTTCCTTAGTATGGTACCATGCCTGACAAAGAAATATTAAACTTTTTCAGACTGCTGCAAGGGAAGATGGCCAATGTTTTCTTTATGTGACATGATGCAATGGTTAAGTGTTTCAGTTTATCACATAGATCAATTTTTTGTTAGTGAATAATGGTATGAACTTCTAAAAATAGGACCCAAAGGTCATGCACGTGCTCTCACATGAACACACGCACATACTAATTAGAATTGTTGAACATTAGTACTGGAAAAGAACAGAGAAGTAACTATGTTAATATAGAAATAACAAAATAGGACCACAATAATTAAATTATTTGCCAAGATCACAAAACTGAAAAATCTGGCTTCAGAGTTTCTTCACTTCATTGCAAAGAGATGTATTTCTTTGTGTTGTACTATATCTCTAATATTTCATAAAATTGATGAAAATAGGGCCTAAGTTTAAAGAGGTATAATCTGGAAGTATACATAGCCCATCAGAAATCATTAATGCTGGTTAATATTACAAAGATAAAATATGGTAGGTTAGAAATTTCAGAAACTTTTCTACAAAGTTCGCATTTCCTAGGATTGAAAGTTTGGCAAATTTAGTGCAAAGTTTGTCTAAATAAATAGTATTTCTATTTGAATAGGGCATGGCTGCTGTGCTTAGAGAGTTGTTATCAGTGTTTCAGTATTGACCTGAAGTGAAAATATCAAGTGCTGTTCTATAAAGGTCTGTCTTGGGAATGGGTAGTCTGCTAGAGTCTTTCAATTGGTAATAAATTGTTTGCTGATTCTGTGTCACTTGAAAGCTTTATTAACTCTTTCAGTTCCCTAGAGCCCTTTTAGGCAATAACTATCTCAATGAATGAAGTAATACCACTGGGTCTTAAAAAACAAAACAATCCAAAAGAATGACTCTAAAGAAGAGTTAACATAAGTTTGTTTATACAATGTTTTCTTTTAATTGGCAAATAAAATTGTATATATTTATGTTGTACAACATGATGTTTTGAAATATGTATACACTGTGCAATGGTTAAATCAAGCTAATTAACATATGCATCACCTAACATATTTATCAGGTTTATATAGTGAGAACACTTAAAATCTATTCTTGTAGTGTCTACCCAACACCCTTCTCTATCTCACTGTGTGTGTTTACAGACATAAAATATATGCACAAGCTTCTGATTGCAATATCATATTGCTTTTCAATGAATAAAAAATGATATATTTAATAATTGGGAAGCAGCCATTATACCAAAATTCTATATACAAAAGCACCTTATTTCTTAGATCATTAAAAAGGCAATTGTGTGTGAGTGTGTGTGTGTGTGTGTGTGTGTGTGTGTGTGTGTGTTTGTATGTAGTAGGATTCAATGTTAAAATTATTTATTCAAGGAAAACTCATGTGGCATTAACATTATCACCACTTTTTGGCAAGAATTCACGTCTAGGATGAAGGAGAAGAACTGTCTGAGAATTCAGTGATGTAAGGTCCTTGCAAAACACATTAAGTAAATCAGGAAAGAAGCTGCAACCTTAACATAATGATTCTGGCATGTCTAGACACACGTTGTCTTGAATACATGCCTGAATATATCTGAAACTTCATGTTTTGTTTTATTTTGTACTTACATTTTTCAAGTTACAGTCTTCAGGTTCTGAATGCCTTGATTATTGTCAGCTATATGGCAAGTGTTGACCCTTAAAATAGCAGTCACATAAATGAAGTCAGCTTTAATTAACAAATGCATGTCTTTTCTGTAGAGCAAATAAGCCATTCATTGTAAATTATTCACAAAGGGCATTTAGAAAGTCATAAAAATTAATCATCATAGTTATACTTGTGTATGTATTTGTGTGTTTGTGTGTGTATACGTGTATGTGTGCATTATTAAGAATTCAATTCCTTAAGAGACTAAAGCTCTGAAGGTTAAAATACTGTGAGTTACATTTTTTTTAATTTGAAAGAATAATTATTAGGAATGTTGGAATATATTAAGTGCAAACACTGTTGATTTTATTCTATCAGTGTTTATCCTGTTGGGGTCAGACTGCTTGAATTTGAATCTTGACTGCAATACTTGCTAGTTGGGCAGTTTTTTTTTTTTTCATAAATTGCTTCATCTCCTTCAAATTTTAAATGAAGGCAAGAATAGTATTATACTATGTTATAGTGTTATTGTCATAATTAAAATAATTAATACATGTAAATCTCTTAGAACATTTCTGTAATATAACACATGTGCAAATGATGTTAATAGCTGTCAATAATATATTTATTTTTACTGGTATTTGACATAATTTTCTTGGACTTTGCTAAAATATACCTAATTTAACCCTGTTAGATTACCTTTTATGTTAGATTATAACTCTTCTACTTAATGTCAAAAATATTTTATGTATTTATTAAATCATATTTATTGTGCAAGTTCCGGAGTAATGGATAAAGAAAATGTGACATGTATACATAATAGAATATTATTCAGCAGTAAAAAAAGAATGAAATCCTGTCATTTGCAACAATAGGATGGAACTGGAGGACATTTTGCTAAGTGTGATAAGCCAGGCACAGAAAAACAAATACTGCATATTCTCACTTACATGTGGGAGCTAAAAAAATAATTGGACTCATGGAGATAGAGAGTAGAATGGTGGTTACCAGAGGCCTAGGAATGGTAGAGTAAGGAGAGGGGGACAAAGAGGGTACAGCTGATGAGTATAATAATATAGTTATTAACGGAAGGGAAAAGATCTAGTGTTCGGTAGACTGTACTTGACAATAATTTATTGTGTATTTCAAAATAATTAAGAGTAGAATTGTAACGATCCTAACACAAAGAAATGGTAATAGTTGAGGTAATGGATATCCCAATTACTGCGATTTGATTATTACACCTTGTATTGAAATATCACATGTACCCCATAAATATACTCAACTAATATGTATCCATACTAATTAAACATTTTAAAATTTCAGTAAGCAATTAAAAAAACACGCAAAAATCTCATCAGCCAAAGTGTATTACTTTTTATATTTGATGATTTGGCAGGTTGGTTTCTTTTCAGTCATATCTTTCATGAATATTTTATATAGTTTAATTCCTTATATATATAAACTTTATAATTATCTAATTTTCATTTTTAAGAAATCATTTTGCTGTATCATTGTAATATTTTAAAAATTCATTTTAATCAGTGCATAACATTTCACCTAGTGAGTGAGCCATGATTTAATAATTGTCAAAGCCATATATAACTGCTGATCTCAGTGCTTGGTCAGCATGAGATCTCCACTCTCCACCTCAACTGAATTCTTTTCTTGAGGGTGATGATACAAGTTGATAAGAATCTTATTAGTTACAGGAAATGGAACATGTGAGTCAGCCTATTTGGTTATAAGAAGAGGAAAGTGATAAAAGAAAACAAAAGGAAATGAAAAATAACATTTTCTCATAGACAGGTACTATGATAAATTGAGACTTCATTTTGTCATTATATAAACTAAATGAATTGAGTACTGCTATTATACAAATTTCACAGATGAAGAAATTGAGATTTTGAGAATATATCTTTCAAGATTCCAGATCTAAGAAGTGTGGGATACAAGCTTAAAATGTATGCAGTTTGACTGCAGGATGCCACTTTGCTACCCAATAGGACATATGACTTGCATAGATTTATCACAGACAAATGTATTATTTCCATTAACCTGTGAAAGACATTAAAAACCTTGAAAACTCGCATCGTAAGTTAATTCAGAGGATAATCAATGCTATAAACTAGTAAATATCTGCCACTCCTCAAAGCCTCATCTTTCGCAGAAATAATGGTTGGCTTAAGAGAATATATGGATGTTCTTTTTTTGTGTGTGCTAATGGATAGTTTCTTATCTTTATTTCAAAATATAAAGGGGGTACAAATTTTTTTGTTACATGAATACATTGTATAATGCTGAAGTCAGGGATTTTAGTGTGCTCTTCACCAAAATAGTATTCATTGTACTGGATAGGTGGGTTTGGATCTCTAGCCTGGCTTCATGGTTTCCAATGTCCTTTACATCTGTTTGTGTCCATTAAGGATCCATCGTTTAGCTCCCATTTAATAGTGAGAAAATAAGTGTTTGCTTTTCCATTCCTGAGATACTTCTCCAGTTCCATTCAAGTTGCTGCAAAAACTATTATTTCATTCATTTTTATGGCTATTATATATATATATATATATGTATATCACATTTTGTTTATTCACTGATAAATTGATAGGCACTTAGGTTTATTCCACATCTTTGCAATTGTGAATTGTGCTGCAAGAAACATTCAGGTGCAGGTGTCTTTTTGATAAAATGACTTATGTTCCTTTGGGTAGATACCTGGTAGTGGGGTTGCTGAATCAAATGGTAGTTCTACTTTTAGTTCTTTGAGGGATCCCCACACTGTTTTTCATTGAGATTATACTAATTTGCAGTCCCACAACAGGATATAAGCATTCCATTTTCACTGCAACCGTGCCAAAATCTATTGTTTTTGGCTTTTTAATAATGGCCATTCTGGCAGGGGTAAGGTGGTAACTCATTGTGATTTTAATTTGCATTTCCGTGATGATTAGTGATGTTGAGAATTTTTTCATGTTTGTTGACCATTTGTCTATCTTTTTTTCAAAAACTTCTGTTCATGTCTTTTGCTCATTTTTGGATGCAGTTTTTTTTTTTCTTGCTGCTTTGTTTGAGTTCTTTGTAGATTCTGGACATTAGCACTTTGTCAAATGTATAGTTTGTGAACTTTTTCTCCCATTCTGTAGGTTGTCTATTTACTTTGTTGATTATTTCCTTTGCAGTGCAGAAATTTTTAAAATTTAATTAAGCACCATGAATTTATTTTTGTTGTTGCTGTATTTGCCTTTTGGGTCTTAGTCATAAATTCTTTGCCTAGGTTGATGTCTAGAAGAGTTTTTCCTAAATTTTCTTCTAAATTTTTTCTGATTTCATGTCTTACATGTAAATATTTTATCTATGTTCAATTATTTTTTGTATAAGGGTCCTGTTTCATTCTTTAAGATGTTTCTTTACTTTTGTTTTTAGTTTTTATGTGAATAATCCAGCTGTTTGGCAAGTGCATAAATGAATAAGGTTTATATGATAAAAAACTTTTTCCTACTAAGCACATCAAAGAAAGAATAAAGTAATAAAATGAAACCTATAGAATTTATAAAATTGGAGAACTATTTTTCAAAAATGTAAATACTTTAAGAAATTGGTAATATTGCAGCTCTACTTTTTTTCTGATGCTAAAGAAGTATACTCTTCCAAAAGAAAGAAAAAAAGAAACAAACAAAACACTTGATATAAGTTAAATGATTTAATTGCAACAAGACATAGAATTGATTGGACACATATATTTTAATCATAATTTCATATATTTTGCATGCAATTTTAGTGTTTACTTCTTTATGACAATCTTTTAAACCATTTTTGTACAAAACTAACATGGGCTTTGATATTAAAATGTGTTCAATACAACCTTATTTGTGACTGTAAGTCATTTTATTCAATTAAACTTTAGCTCTAGGGTTTATGTAATGTTCATTTATTTGTAAGTCATTAAATAATCATTTATTGATCTTGTCTTAGATACTTGGCTAAACAGTGGGGGTGCAGTGATAAGAAAGAAATTAAAAATGAAGACTATTATCCATCATCCTTGTTTAATAGAGTTGACGGACATGTAAATAAATAATTATCATAAAACATGATGCATTCTATAGTAGAATTTGATATAGGATATCCTAAAAACATTCAAATGAGGGGGCAGCTAATTTTCTCTGGTCTTTGTACTGGGTTGAATAGTTTCCCCCCCAACAAATTTATGTTCATCTGGAACCTCAGAATATGGCCTTATTATTTATTTTTTTTTATTTTGGAAATAGAATATTTGCAAATTTAACTAGTTAAGATAAGGCTATACTGGATTAGGATAAGCCCTAAATCCAATGATTGGTGCCCTTATTAAGAAAAGGAACATGTGTTCATGCCAATTCCAAAGTATTTCCTGGAATATCAGACAGATCAAAATGCCTGGTGTTTTTCATCTACTTTTTGATTCAATATATAGAGTTACTGCAAACAAAATAAGTGAAAGAAAAATAACAATTGAATTTCATGATTACTGAAGGTGTGATATCTTTGCATTTCTTGATTTATGTACACTTTTAAAGGTGAGTCATGATGTTGTGTGAAAGAATGAGTATACATACTAAAAGGAATGATAGTTAATCAAAAGTAAATTGGCTGAGAAATTTGAATTTTTACTATTTTTTTACTGTTAGGAGAGTTGTCATCTTTTAATAAGTGGTTGAGACACATGCTTAGCGATGCTAGCTGATTGAGGCCTTGACAGAGAAAAGGAACCTTATTTGGGAAAAACACTTTGGATGGAAATAAATCATATTGTTTTCCCACAAGTAATTTTTACTTACAAAGAGCTTTGTGGAAATGTATTTTGCCAATTTTAATTATCTGACCATTAAGAAGAATAGTTTTCTTTTACAAGCAGCTAAGAGAATTTCCAGCGCTTTAATGTGTTTGGAGAACCCAAAACGAGTTATTATTTTGTTTTTAATTCAAACTTGGCTTAGATTTGGTCCTCTAGGACACATACTGGAAGACATTGATTTTGAAAAAATAATGAGAATAACAATATTAAGGGTTTATGTTATACACTAATTGTTTTTTCTTCCCATCCCCAAAGGGCTGAAAATGCCTCTTGGTAAATTTTCCAAGGGTTTGCAGGTGCCGAATGTGTCAAATTTGCACCTGCAGATTTCCGTGAATGTAATTCCAGTAAGCTTCATGCTGAATAGTATATGGTAAATGCAATAAAAACAGATTGACCTAGGGACAGCTGGAGTCTGAGAAGAAAAATGAAAATAACAAAAGCAACAGCAACAAAAAGCTGGCAATTGTATCAATGTGGTCCTCATCTTTCATTGGAATAAGGAGTGTAGTAGGTATTTTCAGCATCAAATCACCAGCAGTTCAATCACAACTAAAAGAGAAATTGCACAGAGTCTTCAAATTAATAACCCAACTAAAGTAACATGGAATAATGGTATATTAATATAATCCTAAATGTCCTTACAATAAAGTGGGCATAATTCTCCCAGGGCTAATCCTCAAACTTCATCATCAGTCTCTAAATTCATTATCTCTTATATTCTTCCATCAATTTCTATAGGTTCTTCCTTCAACTTGATTCTCTACTTACAGAATTTTCCTATTTCCCTGGCCAATAATTAGCCTACTCATTATTTCAAACCAGAGTTATTACAAACATGTCCTGCCACTGGCAAGACAAGATGGTATAATGGAGACCATATATAACATTTTAACTGATTTTAACTATATTTCTTTCTAGTTTAAATCTCCCAAACCTCAACTACCTGATATAAAAATATGAGCCATAATTCCTTCCTCCTAGAATTGTAGAAGAATAAAAAAAATAAAGTAAATGCATCTTAACTTGTACAGCTAGTAATAAACTAAACTATGGGGCAAAGCAAACCAATTTAGATTTAAAAAGACAGTATAAAACCAGATACTCAATGAATGTTTCTTCCTATTTCTGATTCAAGCCCAAAGTTCATTTCACAAAAATATTTTCTTTTCTTTAAGGACTAAAATGTCAAATGTATTAAACATTGATTAACACTATACTAACATATGTTTCAGATATCTTCCATTGCCTCTTCAGATTCATTCTCCACCTTTCCACAAACTTCTGTCTGCCCTGAGATAGGAGGAGTGGAAGTGTCAAGACAAATTAGGAGGATATTGTCATAGTTCAGAAAAGAGATGATAATAATTTGAATTAAATATGGTATGCTGAGGAATCGTCAAATTATAGATATTTTGAACATTGAAAAGAACACATGCATATTGTGAAGATATCCATTGAGGAGGTATATTAGTCAGGGTCCTCTGGGAAAACAGAACCAAAGGAATCTATGGTCATTCATCACTTACTGATGCGGATATGTTCTGAGACATGTTGCTTGGTGATTTAATCATCGTGTGAACATTATAGAGTGTAATTACACAAACCTAGGCGGTATAGCCCACTACACACCAAGGCTAAATGGTATAGCCTATTGCTCCTGGGCTACAAACCTATACAGTATGATACTTTACTAAGTACGGTAGATAACTGTAAAACAATGGTAAGTATTGATGTATCTAAACATATCTAGGCATAAAAGGTACAGTAAAAATTTATTATCATTATCAAGTATTATACACTGCTCATAATTGTATGAGCTAGACTTGTATACAACTGGCAGCACAGTAGGTTTGTTTGCACCAGCATCACCAAAAACAAGTGAATAACGCATCACACTACAATGTTAGGATGACTACGTCATCACTAGAAGACAGGACTTTTTCAGCTCCATTATAATCTTATGGGATCACTATTATATATGCGGTCTGTTCTTGACCCAAATATTGTTATGTGGCACATGACCGGATATGTGTGTGTGTGTGTGTGTGTGTGTGTGTGTGTGTGTGTGTGTGTGTGTGTGTATATATATATGAGTGTGGATAGATAGCTATTATCAGAGATTGGCTTAAGTAATTAATTATGGAGACTGAGTACCAAGATCAAGCTGGAGACTCAAGAGAACAGATAGTATAGTCACATTCTGAGTCTGAAGGCCCAAGAATCAGGAAAGTCAATGGGTAAGTTCCAGTCCAACTCTAATTTCGAAGGTGGGAGAAGACTGATGTCTCAGCTTGAAGACAGTTGGGCAGACAGAGAGAAAATCTTCTCTTGCTCTACATTCTGTTTTGAACATGCAGACACAAACACGCACACATACACACACATACACACACACACTGCTGTGATTTGGATATTTGACCCCTCTAAACCTCATGTTGAAATTTGACCCCCAATGTTGGTGGTAGGACTTAGAGTGTCAAAGGAGGTTATTTTGGACCTTTAAGATTTAATATCTTGAAACTCTCACTTGCTAAGTTTCAGACCTGAATGGAACCTGCTATCCCTTTCTTTTGGCTGATTTCTTCCTTGTGGAATGGGAATGTTTACCCAATGCCTGTACAACCTTTGTGTCTTGAAAGTATATAATTTGTTTTGATTTTACAGGCTTACAGATATAAGGAACTTGCTTTGAGCCTCAAATGAGAATTCGGACTTTGGACTTTTGAGTTGATGCCAGAAAAAGTTAAGACTTTTGGAGACTATTGGAAAGAGATGATTGTATTTTGCAATATGAGAACATGATTTGGGGGGGCCCTGGGCACAATTTTATGGTTTAGATGTTTGACCCTTCCACAAACCTCATGTTGAAATTGATCCCCAATGTTGGAAGCGGGAACTAATGGGAGGTGTTTGGGTCATGGAGACAGATCCCTCATGAATGGCTTGGTGCTGTCCTGCCAATAATGAGTGAGTTATGACTCTATTAGTTCCTGCCAGAGCTGATTGTTAAAAAGAGCCTGATGCCTCCCTCCCTTCTCTCTCAGTTCCTTTCTCTCCATATGATCTCTGCATGTGCTGGCTCTGCTTCACATTCTGCTATGAGTGGAAGCAGCTTTAAGTCTTCACTAGAAGAAGATGCTGGCACCATATTTCTTAGATAGCCTGCACAACCATGAGCCAAATAAAAGTATTTTCTTTATAAACTACCCAGCCTCAGGTATTCTTTTATAGCAACATAAATAGACTTAGATACATACAAATAAACATATTCATAATAAAATAAGGAGGACACACTCATGGCAATTATAGCTCTCATTTCTATAACAAGTCATGTGGTTGTAGCTGGTATTTATAACTACCTTCATGCACTGCCCATTCTGTGTTCTCTTTGTCTTCAGCAAGGACTCCGCCTATTCATGGTTCTTTAACAGGTGGAGTGGCCCAAACCTTTATTTCTGAGTCTGGGCCATTAGTAGTCCTACCTGAACTGGCTCATGGTTTTTGATTGATCTTAATAACAGGGTATGGCAATACTAAGAAACCCCCCTAGGGATTGCCTGCATTCCAGACCTACTCTTTCATGACTCCGTTGCAGAGGATAAGTCCAATATCCAGTTGCTAGTCGCGATCAATCACTGTAGCCAGCACAGGAACTCCTTTCTTTGCCTGTTGATTCGGAAACATGAGACGTCCAAGTGGCTGGGTGGCAGTCTTAACTTCCAGCTAAATAGCATCATTGTTGTGTCTCCCCATGGAAGCATTCCTCCCTTTGGAACTAAGACCTTTAGGCGAAGAGAGCATAAGTTCATGGAAACATGAAGCAAAACTTTTTACTAATTGGTCAATAGGACTATTAGTGAGTAGTGCTGCACCCATTTGTTCCCTTCATTCCTGGACCCATGAATCTATATTAATATCATCCACTAACTGGGTGGTTTAAGCAACACAGGTGTTTGTTTCTCACAGTTCTGGAGACTCAGAAGTCCAACATCAAGATGTTAGCTGATTCTGTTTCTGATGAGGGCCCTCATCCTGGCTTGCAAACAGTTGCCTTCTCACAATGTCATCACACAGTGAAGAGAAAACAATCCCGTGCTTTTCTTCTTCTTATAAAGGCATTAATCAATCACATCATGAGGGCTCCATCTTCATGACCTCATCTAACCCTGATAACCTCCCATAGGTTCCATCTCCAAATATAGTCTCATTGGGGGTTAGGCTTCAACATAGAAATTTTTGATAGGATATAACTCAGTCATAGCAGAAGGGGAAGGTGAGAAAAAAATAAAGGCTCAAAGATGATCCCTAGGATTCTTCTTTGAGGAATAAAATAAAAAGCTCAAGCTATTTAGGAGTTTGAAAAACCTGGAAAAGAACAAATTTAAGAGGTGGATACACATAAAATCTTCGAGGAAAAAGAAGATACAGTAATTTTTCATCCATAATGAAATGATTTTTAATATCTGCATTTTCTGGAGTTTAATTAGGATGCATACCGTTTATATTACTACTAAAAATCTGTCACTTTTTATACCGTCCTCGAGAAACTGACTTGAAATACAAAGATGAAGAGAGATTAAATATAAATAATGAAAAATATACATGGACATACTAATTAAAAGAAATCTTGAGAGACTATACTAATAACAAACAAATTAGAATTTGGAATAATGAATATTACTAGGGAAAAAGAGAGATGCTTCATGTTGATAAAAGAATCAATTCATCAAAAGGACAGAGCAATCCTAAATGTGTGTATGCATAGTAAGAGTGCTTCAAAATATATGAAACATACACTAATATAACTTGAAAGGAGAAATATAAAATACACAATTATAGAATGGAATTGATTTTTTCACTCCTCTCTCAGTAATTGAAAGAACAAATAGATGAAAAATTAATAATTACATAGTACCCTTGAATAACACTAGGAAGAAACTTGACCTAATTGATGTTTATGGAACACTTTAGCTAGCAATCCCAGAATACACACATTTGTCCAATGTACATGGGACATTCACCAAAACAGACCATAATCCTGGGCCATAAAAATGAATCTCAGTAAATTTGAAAAGATTAAAGCCATATTGAGCGTATTCTCTGACCACAGTGGAATCAAACCATAAATCAGTAACAGAAAGATGACTGGAAAATTTTAAATATTTGGAAATGAAACAATGCCTTTTTAGTTAGGACATATTTTAATGAAAAAACACAAAGAAAAATATAAAATATTTTGAACATCATAAAAATGAAAATGCAGCCTAATAAACATTTGAGATGCAGATAAAGCAATTCTTGCAGGGAAATTTATAGAAGTATTTATATTAAAAGAGAAATAAATTAAAATGAACCATTAAAATTAATGATATAAGCTTCCACTTTAGAACACTAGAAAAAGTGAGTAAATTAATTTCAAAGTAAGCAGAATGAAAAAAAGGACTAAAGATAAGAACAGATATTGATGAATGAGAAAACAGAAAAACAGTACAGAAAATCAATGAATAGAAGCTGGTTTTCTCAAACATGCATAAAACTGATAGCACTTTACCATAAGAAACAAGAAAAAAGGAAAGAATAGACAAATTAATAATATAATCATAGAAGTAGAAGACATATCATATACTAGTTTGAAATTCCTTGACAATGACTATTATAACAACTTTATGCCAACATATTGTACAACTTAGAGGATATGAAAAATTGCTCAAAATACAAAAATCCCAAATGTGATTTAAAAAGGAATAGATAACCTACATAGACCAGTATTTATGATATAATTTGAATTTTCTGTTTAAAATTTTTACCACAAAGGAAACCACATACAGGAGTTTCCTTGGTAAATTCTATCAAGCAGTTAAGGAAGAAATATGAACAATTCTACATAGATTCTAGCAGAAAAAAAAAAGAGAGAAATGCCAACTCATTGTATGAGGACAACATTACCCTGATTCCAAACACAAGGCAAAGAATTTATAAGAAAAAAAGTTTACAGACCAATACTCCTGGTTTTATACATGCAATAACTGTTAAAAAGAAATTAGCCAATTTTATCCAGCAATGTTGGAAAAAGATAAGGCATCATAACCAAATGGAGAATTCCCAAAAATTCAAGGGTAGATCAATGTTTGAAAATCAGTAAATATATTTCATCATATTAAGCACTAAAATATTTTTTAAATCAAATGATCACAATGGACACATAAAAATTCATTTAAGAAAGTATAAAAACCCTCCAACTGATATTATACTTTATTGTGAATGACTGAATGCTTTCTCTAGAGATGCAGAGCAAGGCAAGATTGTCTGCTCTTACCTCAACTTTGACCGAAGTCCCTAGTCAATCTAATAAGGAAAGCCAGTGAAATAAAAGGCATACGAACTGGAAAGGAAGAATTAAAGGTGTAATAATTCACAAATGAAACGGTTGCTTATATAAAAATATTAAGAAATTTCCAAAAATTCTTCTAAAACCAAAATATGAATTTAGTAAGGTTACAGAATACAAGTTCAATATATACTAGCACAAACTAGTGGAAACTGAAATAATAAAATATTTACAATGGAATAAAAAACTCTTGAAAATACGTAAGGGTAAATTTTATGATTATGAGCAAAATATGAATACTGCACAATATAAACATTACTAAAAAATTTGAAGAAGAATGAAGTGAAATATTGTGCTCATGAATTAAAAGATTCAATTTTCAAAAATTTAATGTACAGAGATAGCATGATCCCAACCAAATTTTGTAATATTTTTAAATAAAAATTGAAACTTTGATTCTAATTTTTTTGTAGAAATTCAAAGACCCTAGAATAACCAAAACAATTTTAAAACAGAAGTTGAAGAAAATATACTACCCAATTTTAAGAATTATAATAAAGCCACAGTAATCAATGTATTATGGTATTGCTGTAAGGATTTATATGCAGAATAATAGAATGAGATAGTCCACAAATAGTCCCATGAGTATCTGGTCAGTTGCTTTTCACATAATGAAATAATACTTAACAATAAAAAGGAATGAATTATTGATACATGCAAAAAACATGAATGGATTTCTAAAGATAATTTATATATTAAAAAGGCAGTTGCCAAAATATTACATACTGCATGATATTTATATGGAATTTAACAAATGGCAAAACAACGGTACAAATCACAATATTTGCCTGGGGCTGGATTGGGGGAAGGAGATCAACAGCAAAGACATGTGCGAGTGACTGGAATATTCGTAATTTTGACTGCAATATCAGTTAAACAATTGCATACCTTTGTCAAAACTCATCGAAATGTATTCTAAAAATGGGTGAACATTAGAACTATCAAGATTATTTTAAAAAATGATTTACATTATATATTCTATATACAAGACCTTTACTGTTTATATGTTTCGATATTTTAGCATATCCTTGCATTCAATAGCTAGACTTTTTATTTTCTTGTAAAAATTTTTAATAAGATTTTTATTTCAGAATACTTTTAGATTTACAAAAAAATTAGTACTATGGATTCCTACAAACCACATACCCTGTTTTTTAAAAAATTATTAAAATCTTACACTAATATGGTACTTTTGTCACGACTGATGAACTGATATGGATACATTATCATTGAACATACACTACATTTTATTCAGATTTCTGTAGTTTTTACCAGCAGTCCTTTTCCTGTTGCAGGATCCCATCCAGGAAACCACAGCGCATTTAGTTGTCATGACTACTTAGGTTTTTCTTGACCATGACGTTTTCAGACCCTAATTTTGATGACATTGGCAGTTTTGATGAGTATTGGTCAAGTATTTTATAAAATGTTTCTCAATTGAAATTTATGTGATGTTTTTCTCATGTAGGGTTATGTGTTTTTTCTGGAGGAAGACCAAAGAAGTAAAGTCCCATTTTCATTACATCATATCAAGAATATAACATTATCGAATTGTGCTGCTATGAGCATCTGAGTGCAGACTTCTTTTGTACAACATGTTTCCCGCCCCCCCCCCCCGACCTTTGGGTAAATACCCAGTAGTGGAATTGCTGGATCAAATGGTAGTTCTACTTTGAGTTCTTTGAGTTCTCTCTATACTACTTTCCACAGAGGTTGTACTAATTTTCAGTCCCACCAGCAGTGCATGAGTGTTCCTATTTCTCTGCATCCAAGCCAACATTTGTTGTTCTGGGACTTTTTGATAAAAGCCATTCTCACTGAAGTTAAGTGATATCTCATTGTGGTTTTGGTTTGCATTTCCCTGATGATTAGAGATGTTGAATATTTTTTTCATATGTTTTTTGGCCATTAGTCTGCCTTCTTTTGACACATTTCTGTTCATGTCCTTTGCCTACTTTTTAACGGAGTTGTTTGAGCTTTTCTTGTTGATTTTCCCAAGTTCTATGTAGATTCCAGTTACCAGCTCTTTATCGGATGTGTAGAATGCGAATATTTTCTCCCATTCTGTAGGTTGTCTGTTTGCTCTCATGATAGTTTCCTTGACTGTGCATAAGCTTTTTATTTTGATCAGGTCACATTTATTTATTTTTGTTGTTACTGTATTTGCTTTTGGGGTCTTCTTCATAAATTCTTTGCCTGGGCTGATATCTACAAGAGTTTTCCAACCTTAGGTTTCAGTCTGTTATCAATTATGAGTCGATTTTTGTGTGAGGTGAGAGGTGTGGATCTGGTTTCAGTCTTCTACATGTGGCTATCCAATTTTCTCAGCACCATGTACTGAATAAGGATTCTTTTCCCCAGTGTATGTTTTTGTCTGCTTTGTCAAAGCATCCCATGTGTCCATCAACACAGGAGTGGATTAATAAAATGTGGTATATTTATACCATGGAGTACTACTCAGCCATAAAAAATGATGAACTAATTAATACCCCTGTACTATCCTGGATGGAGCTGGAGCCCATTCTTCTAAGTGAAGTATCACAAGAATGGAAAAACAAGCATCACATGTACTCACCATTAAATTGCTACTAACTGATCAATACTTACGTGCACATATGGAAGTAACTTTCATAGGGTGTCGGGCAGGTGGGTGGGGGGAGGAAGGGATGGGTAAATTTTACACCTAATGGGCACAGTGTGCGATGTCCAGGGGTTTGGAGTGCTTATAGCTTGGACTTGCGTGGTGCAAAGGCAATATATGTAACCAAAGCATTTGTACCCCTGTAATATTCCAAAATTTAAAAAAATAAGTAAAAAAAATAAACGGGATAAAAAGAATATATACCATCAACATGATTTATCACTGTTAATGTTGATGTTTACAGTCTGGCTCAGGTAGTGTTTGTTAGCTTTCTCCACTGTAGTTACTCTATTTTCCCCTCTTTCCATACTGTACTCTTTGTAAGGAAGTAACTAAGCAAATGACATTTAAGATGATGAGAATTTGTTCAACCTCCTTGAGAAAAGGGAAATTATATAAATTTCTGGAGTTATTCTGCACAAGAGATTTGTCTCTTCTTGCTCCATTTTATTATTTATGCATTTATTCATCTATTTATGTCCATATGGACTCATGAATATTAATTGTAAACTCTGGATAATGATCCAATGCAATGTTATTTATTTTGTTGTCCAAACGGTACCAGGTTTGGTCATTGGGAGCTCTTTCAATTGGCTCCTGAGGCTCTTTGACACAGCCTCATAGTTGTGTATTTTTGTTTGCCTGCCTTTGTTTTTTCAGTACTTTCCTAATTTCTGGAGCTAAAAGATGCCCCAAACTTATCTTAAATATTCCCATCCCAGCCTTAGAATCAACTATTCATCAACAAAGCAGGTCTCCTTTTATTGGAAACCAAGATTTGGCAATAGTTGTACTCATTGCTACCAGGATGTTGTTGTTTCTGTGCCTTCTCAGTTGACAAAGCAATAAATATTTTGTGCATTTGAGTATTTTATGCCTTTTAATTATGAGAAATTCATAACATTAATACCATCCAAATTTCAACCTTGTTTTTTATGCTTTGTTTAATAAATCTTTTGCTATTCAAAATTCATTTATATTTCCACTGTGATTATATCTTAAAACTATATTGTTTTATTTTCTATAATTATTTACATTTTGATCTTCAGTTACCTGGTATTATTTCTGTATGTCATGATTTACACATTGAACGTTATTTTTTCCTTAATGATATCTAATTAATCTAGAACAATTTATTAAAAACACCATCATTTTTATTTTCATAAATAACTGGCAATGGGCTTGTACCAGAATGTAAAGAGAACTATTTTAAAATAGTAGAAAAAGGGGTGGGTGCAGTGGTTCATACCCACAATCCTAGCACTTTGGGTGCAGTGGCTCCTGCCTGTAATCCAGGTGGGAGGACTCCTTGTGAAAAAGGACAGTAATTTAAAGAAAACTGGTCAAAATACTTGGATGGTAGTTCAGAAACAAAAATACCAAGTCATCAAATAAATATATGAAAACTTGCTCTATTTCATTAGCTGTCAAGTAAATGAAAATTTTTCTACTCAGCCACAAAAAAAAAAAACACAATAGTGATATAGCACTTCTCGTACTATCCTGGATAGAGCTGGAATCCATTCTACTAAGTGAAGTATCCCAAGAATGGAAAAACAAGCACCACATGTACTCTCCATCAAATTAGTATTAACTTATCAAAACTTAAGTGCACATGTAGTAATAACATTCATCAGGTGTCGGGCAGATGGGACGGGGTAGAACGGGATGGGTATATACACACCTAATGGGTGTGGTGTGTACCATCTGGGGGATGGATGCGCTTGAAGCTCTGCCTCGGGTGAGGCAAAGGCAACATATGTAACTTAAATATTTGTACCCCTGTAATATGCTGAAATTAAAAAAATTTAAAAAGATAGCATTATATAAGAATGGCTAAATTTTAAAAAATTGAATATATTAGGTGCTGGGTAAGACATGGAACAGTAGGAATTTCCATTTATTACCATGGGTAGGTTTATTGATAACAACCTCTTTCGAAAAACTGCAAGTATTATCCACTGAATTTGAACATACTCAGTAATATAACAGTAGAAATCAGTACACCTGTGACCAAATGACACATACAAGAATGGTTATAGCAGATTTAATAGCCCCTGTTGGAAACCAATTAAACATATATTAAGAATAGCATGAAGAAATTGTTCATGTTATATTCATACAAAGTAATATTAACTATGATAAAAATAATAATCAAAATATCCAGATTTTTTTAAAACCATACACTTTATATTATTTACATAAAGTTAAAAGACAAGCAAAGCTAATATATTATGTTAGATATCAGAAGTGTATTCTTTGTGGTGGAAAGGAGGATAGGAGGAAGCTTGTCTGTCTTCTGGGGTGTTGGTTAAGAGTTTATTTTTTGACAGGTGGTATTTACGTGAATGTTTTCAGGTCTATGGTAATTAATATCTATGGACTTAAATTTGTGAACTTTTCTGGATGTATGTGATACTTCTATTTAAAAACTTAAAAATACATTACATAAAAATATGAAAAAAGGAATTAAAACATCTATATGCACAGTGTTATGCCTTGGTGACACTGAATATCATGGGATCTGCCTCTTTTACAAATCCAAATAAATATCACTTGGAATAAAGATGAAATTTAGGGCTTTGTGAGACAAGAATAACAAAGGCATAGTCTTTAGAGGTGAATAATTTAGGTTGCAGAAAAGAGTGCCAAGAATTCGAATAAATGACATGTACAGTGGGATTTAAAGTGTGAATGTTTTAAGGACCTGAAAACTGTTACTTTCCTCCCTGAAAAATGACACCTAAATGCAGAGAACAGCAATAAAGGCAATAATTACAAAGATTTTTTTTCTTTGTAAATCTATATTTCATGTATATTAATAACAATTTAATTTGTAAGGATTAATGACATTTTGATGAACACCAAAGCAATTAATGATTAATCTAGTTATTAAAAAGTGCTTCTGCTTGAGATAACATTTTGCAATCCTGGCATTAGCACAATCCATCTGGCTCTTATATTTATGCATATTTAGGTGGTAACACATAGTATGTTACATGCTGAACACTAATAATGTGTTTAACAAACACATTTTTGCCAAGTAAAATGTTTTCATTCATTTGTTGAAAACACACCCCAAGTAAATATTAATATGTTCATTTTTTTTAGTCCTTCCTGAACTTAAGCGAGTTTGAGTTTACTTTTACTACGATTTTAAGATTTGTAGCAGTTTTCTCTCTCTAGCAATATAAGTTCATTTTTCCAATTTTTTGCACTTAGATCCTGAGCATAAGGAACACGTAGTTAAACTGTCAACTGGAAATTACTCTAACTACATATAATAGTAATCCCTGACTTTATTTAACAACATAGTGAAAAAAAGTTTCTTCTGATAACTCCTGAAGTATATATGGCTACTTATCTCAAAATGTAGCTATTAATTCTGTCTTCTATTTTGTTTTCATTTTAATATGAATAGCATCTACCAACATCCAGGTTCTTCTAATCTCTTACTAGCAATACATTCTGTAAAGTGAAAGGAGAACTACAAAATTAAGAAGTACAAAAAGTGTGGAAGTTTCCTCAAAAAATTAAAAATAGAATTACGTGTAATTAAATACCCGACTTTATTTATCCAAAATAATTAAAATAAGATCTCAAAGTTATACTATCACTCCCATATTCATTACAGCATTAGTTACAATAATCAAGATGAGAAAACAATGTAAATGTCAACTGATGGATGAATATAAAAGGAATATGTGATATATACATACACTGAAATATTATTCAACTACAAAAAAGAAGGAAATCCTGCCATATGCAACACATAGATGAATCTTAAGTACATTACACTAAGTGAAGTAAGCCAGTCATAGAAGGACACATACTTCACAGTTTCACTTGTATGGGGTATCTAAATTGGCAAACTTACATGAGCAGAAATGAGGATGGAGATTGCCAGGTTTGGGTAAGGGGAAATGGAGAATAAACTTTCAATGGATAAAAAGTTTCAGTCATGCAAGATGAATAAGTTCTGAAGAGCTGCTGCATAACAATTTGTTTATAGTTAACGATATTGTACTGTACACTTGAAAATTTGTGAAAAGGGTAGATATCACATTATGTGTTCTTACCACAATAAAAAAGAATGATATATCAAAAGCAATATACATAAAATGCTAACTCCAAAAGCAAAATGGCAACATTTATGAAGTGCAATGTTGATTACATGTGTAGGAAATATTTTTAGTCTACTTTCACTCACTATCTTTAAATATGCCCTGTCCTATCTAATGGAATAATATACCCAACCTCTTGGACTAGCCTATTATTATTAAGGGAATTGTTTTGATATCCACATTTTTGTTTGAGTTATAGAGGATTGATATTACAGAAACCTCTAATGATTAGTGTACTCATTTTCTAAAACCAGGAATTCTAAGTCAATTAGACACTAAATATTAAGTTCCTATAACTTTTCTAAATTTATCTAATTACTCTACTTGTTGGATTGAAATGATTTGCCATTTTTATTACATATGTATTTAACTTTAGATTTCACAAAGTAGAGTGGATTTTAACCCTATAATGAGTATTCTGTTATACAATTTCACATAAATTATAGCATTTATTCTGTATTTGTTTTATTAAATGGGGTTTATTATTTCTATTTTTCAGATGATAAAAGACTGTTGCAAAGTTTTAACACTTGCTCGAAGTCTCATAACTAATAAGTGAAAAAATTTTTAATGATTCCAGGACTGTCTTTCTGAAGACAATATCTGTTTTATTATTTCATTCTATTCAAAAGTATTCATATATTTCACAGATCACTGGTACCTCTGGTTTTTCCACCAAAGAAAAAGAGTTCTGTAATCAAACACATTTAGGAAATTACGCGTACAACTTTGCCCTCTTGTAAATGTACACAGCAAATATGCATAATTAAGGTTCTGAGAAGTTTTGCAATGACAAACCAAGATTGTTTAAACAAGGGATTTCCAAATTTCCTTGACCCCCAAGCCCTTTTCACCAATTAGTATCTGTGGAGAACAAGCTTTCTGAGAAAAACAATTTAAAAAATTGACTGTTACATCACAGTTGCTTAAATATTTTTCAAATTGGATTTGTCCAATTGGATTGAAATACTGATGCTTGTTACAGTATAAACATAGTATGTTAAGATAGACACAAAAGGCCACACATCTTATGATTTCATTTATAGTAAATGTCCAGAATAGGCAAATCCGTAGAGTCAAAAAGCAGATTAGTGTCTATCAGATGGTGGTAAGAATGTTAAAATGTGGAAATGCTGATGACAGGTATGGAGTTTCTTTGTGAGATTAACGAAATGTTCCAGAATTAGATAATGTGGATGGTTGGGACTCTGTGACTATACTAAAAATCAGTGAATTATACACTTCAAAAGGATAAATTTATTGTATATGAATTATATATGTCAGTAAAGATATTATTAAAAATAGATACAAGAGCAAATACATGGTTATTAAACATTGTAGTAAATGAATAAATGCACATTTTTATTGATTCTTAAAAATCAGTGAGCTTGAAAAGTGATTACGTTCATCAGCTACCATGACATTGAGAGCCAGAGAAATCAGGGTGTGAATTCAATCCCTATATTTACCAACTATGGGGCGCTTGACAAGCAATTTAGTTTTGTTGTTGCTGTTGAGTGGTTTGTTACGAAAAGGGAATAACATCCACCTCACTGAAACGCCGTGAGGCCTAGAGGAGGTAACATATTCAAGCACCTGGCATTGAGTGTGGAACAGAGTTTTTAGTTGCCAGCAGTGGTGTCCAATACTTTTTAATTGCCAACAATGATATCCCAAAGACAAAGCACATCGGCTGTTCTTAGTTCTCTTGCCATGTCCATGGTTGCCTTAGAAGCCAAACAAGGGAGTAGAGAGGAATAAAAGTGAAGAGGGATTTGGACAATACACAAAGATTGAGGAGCTATTTTTTTTGTGTTTATAGTTACCCATGGAGTGTAGGACTGGAGATGTGGGGTGGATAGAACAGATATTTTATTCCATAATGCTGTGTACCACTTCTTTGTACTATGTACATATTTCTACTTTATTATATGTGTGATTTTCATAATAATAAAAAGGATAATTTGCTATTTTATTTAGATTATTGCCATTCTTTAAAAGTAAATACTCTAAAAATTCAAAAGGGATCAGTGAGATACCACCCATAGCATGTAATTTGGTTTAACTTTATCTGAAAACCATTTGAAGGCCTTAATGAGTTTATATCAATTGTCCTAATAATTCTTCCAGAAATCTCTCCTAATGAAAAATTAAAAAATGCAAACAAATTCTGATTTGTACTAATGCCATTTCTAGGATTACTCATAATGACGATAAAACTGGGAACAGAATAAATGGTAATTTAGTAGATTTCATTTTTCTGGCTTGATGATGAAAAACAATAGAATAATATATCATTGGTGGTAAAAATTTGGAGTGGTAAAGTCTTTGAATATTTAATTCCTCAAAGTTAGTCATTGAAGACTGTACAGAAAGAAAATGCATATGTAGTGGTGATAGCTTTTTGTTGAATAAACAAATTAATTAGGGTGAAGTGTGTGATATGATTATATAATAATTGTATAATTACTTATTATTGACAAAGGCAAATATAAAAACTAAACTAAAATAAAATCCCAAACTAAATTTATTGATTAGTTCAAGCAAGTCAACTTTTCATGGTTTGGGGTTTTGTGTCTTGATTTGCCTTCATAATTTGTATTATTGTACAACCCACTGTATTTTCATGGAAATGTTCTCTTAACTAGAGCAAATATTTGTGAGATTTGTGGAAAAGTTAAATAAAATTTACTTTTTCCTTTCCCTGAGTCTTCATGAACTTTTTCCAAAGGAAAACAATTTTTCAGAGGGGTGAAATAAAGAAGCCTAAGAGCTACATTACACAGCTGTTCTGTGTTATGGAGTCCTGAGGACTCCCTATGGCTTCCAAGTGAGAAGAACTAACGGAGGTGAAATAGAAAAAATTTATTTCCTGTACTGAAAGAGAATGCAGTTCTCTAGCCAGTTTCACTAGAGCAAATCTTCTTGCTTTATTTGTAGGGAAAATTAAATGCCAGAATGCACAAAAAACTTTTTTTATTTTTTACCAGAAAAACAAAACAAAAAATAACAATAAAAACGTTTCCAAAATAACATCGATTCAATGTCATGGAAAAATTTCCACTTGTAAGCTTTTCTTCTATTACTAGCCAGCACATTTTTTAAAGTAGGGATGTGGAAGAAATTATTGTAGCAATTTTGTTGATATACTTGAGTGTTAGAATCTTGTATTGGAACATTTACTTATAATTACCTTCTTGGCAAATTTAAACCCACTTTCATTAAAGATTGTGAGTGGTAACTCTCAGCTCTCTCATGGTATGTCTCAAGAAAGAATTGGTCTTTTAGTCTAGACCGTTTTTTTAGAGAAAAGGAAAACATTACAGTGTTTTCAAGGTCTTCACTTTTTAATTTAATTTAAGTTACAATATAGATTGTATAGAAATCTCTTCCAATGGTTTCAAATTAAATACAGAATATGAGCTGCTGGAATAACTAGTTCAAATTTCTTTACATTCTTTTTCTGGCAATTAGGACAGAAGCAAATGGTTACCAGAATAAAAATGTAAACATATTTCCATTTATATATACAAATATACAACTAGTATACCCTACAGAGCCAATTAGAGGAAATATCTTTAAAAATTTATTCATAATCCTGATGCTCACCCCTGATTTGAGTGATAAGATCCCTATATAAAACAAAAATTCATAGGCCCAGGTATATTTTTTATATCATAAATGTTAGTGTTTAAGTGTAATTGTAATTTTCATTATTGTAAATATATTGTGTTCTTCAAAAGTAGCACAGTAGTACTTTGAAGAGAATCGAACTGAAAATGCTTTAAGAATGAGAGAATGAGAAGAGGATGCTTTTGCAATTTAGAAGGCTAACTGGATATGACTATTCTAACGTTAATGGTTTAGGTTGTGCAAACTATAAGTTTACACACTTTCTTTGAACAATGGCCATATTTATATATGTATTATATATGTATATATACACACACACATATATAATATCCATATCTGTATCTGTCTACATCTTCTAAGCATCTGTAAAACTTGATGACAAATCAAAACAGCATTTTCAAATACTAACAAACATTACTTTGTAGCTATTATTTCATGTGCTTATTTTAAATTGTATTTTGAAAAAATGCTGGGTGCCTTTGTCTTTTAATTGACTGCAAAGGTCCAACCCCTCGGGTTTTAGTTTTTGATGAGCTGTGAAGATGGTTTTCTAATGAGTTGGTAAGTGACATTGATTACCATTAAATCACATCAAGAAGAGGAAACAATGCTATTAACTTATAGTTGTCTGGATTCCATGATAGGTTGTGCAAGGGCAGTCTTCAAGATTAGCAGCCCCCAGGCCACAGAGCACCTAATAATTCGCTGTGAAGAGTGTAGTAATAAAAAAATATATATTCTGGTCTATAATTTAGTGATATTCGCAAACTTGGTTATAAGCTAGTCCAACTTTAGACAGAATTAAAATGTTGGTGTGTTGTTGAAAATATTATTTTGTACTTCATTATCACAGCCGACAGTACCAAACATAGCATGTATTAGATCTTCTACGTTCCAGATAATATTGGATCCAGTTTGCTGTAGCTTTTTAGACATTTTCCTCCATTTTATTCCCTCTGTTGTATTTAGGCTAACAGTACTTTGTCTCAAGACTATATTCTAATGGGATGCTTTGCTTTTGATGTCCCCATTTCACCCTGGCCTATACAGGCATACTTTGCTTCATGGATTAATCTTCCTAAAGAATAGTTTGGGCAGTTTGATTTCTCTGTTTGCCTATTGTTTCTATTGTTTAGTAAACATAATTTAATTTTCTTAGTGAGGCATTTAAGAAACTTCACAATCTCATCTCTTTGTATTTCCATCCAAACTTCCACCAGTCAACTTCAAATATACATACTCTGGGTTAACCTCAATCACTCTGCTTCTTATTAATTTCAAATGAACTGAACTTCTCAGCATGCATTACATATAGTATATTGTTTCTTCATCAGAGAACAGGAAATATTTCACAGATATATTACCAAATTCTGACCCATTTTAAAAATGTACTTTGATATAACTAAATGTACTTGCTATTATGATGAGGTCTGTCAGATAGATTGTTTCGGGCATGAGGTCATTTAATGTAATTTGCTACAAAGGCAGGGATGTAATGCCAAACCACCACTAAAGACAGTACCTTGTTCCCTGAGATCAATAATAATTGCCTTGTGAGTGTACAAGAAAATGTGGTCCGGGCAGTAAACAAGTCAATCTAAAGAGCAATATGATTCTGACGGAACATCAAGTCGACACTACAATAACCATGGGTGCCTTTATAGACATTGTTTTAGTGTGTTTTAGTGTGACGGTGATTGTGTTGTTTATTATTCTCTCCTATAATGTTTTATGACTTTTTTAATTACTTGATGTGTGCTTTTAAAAACAATCTAGTACTATAAAGTGTGTTGCAAATGCAAAATGTGTGTACCACTATTTAACCAATCCCTTTTTCCTTGAATAGCTTACCTCTACTCTTTCCCAAGCCTCTAAGCCTGTCCCTTGTTTCCCCATCATCAAAATGTTTTACGTCAAAATAACGTGCTTCATTAATTACTTGTCATCTAAATTCCTATGATACTGTGGCAGAACCTCTCATTTGAGAATTTCTATTATTTTTTTCTAGCTTTGTTTAACAATTCTAGGTTTTTCTTTGCTTCCTGCTTCCTTTATAGAGTTGTTACTTCTTATGGTCATGGTTCTTATCATAATCATTTTTATTTCTGTATTTTCAATATTTTTCACAATTTGTCACACATAGTGGCTTCTTGAAAAATATTTGTTTCATAAATGGTTGCATTAAATATGAATAAATGGACATCCTTTTATAAAAATGAAAATGTATAATTTATATAGTAAAAATACAATCTGTAACTGTGTAAACATGGATATAACCCTAGTTTCTTTGTACAATGTCAATTAATTCCTTAGAGAGTCAGATTCACTTAATTATTTTAGATACTCTTTGTATGCTTAGTCATATTGTTAGTTCTGCAGATGATGGAGATATCCTTTTCAATTTTCTAAGTGTGCTATATTATTTTATCCATCCCATAATCATCATAATTGGATGAGATAAATAGCTTCCTCACATTAACCATATTTTGATGTTTTTGTTGATAATGGAGTTTTGGAAACTTTCTGACATCTTTAGTATTTAGTATAATCAAATGTTTTATGTTCCCTCTTCCATTTTATAGTGACATTGATTAATCTCTATTATTATACTTCTTTCACATTTTTTGTACAAATGTTTCCTATTAACTTTGATTTTATTTACTCTTAACAATAATTCCTTGTCTGTCTGCCTTGGTTATATGCTTTTGAGTATGCACAGTATGATTTTCTCATATCTTTTGCCCTTGATATTCATGTTTTATCTTAAAGCATGTATTATTAAGGTAAGAAAAGGGAAGCAGGGAGGGAGGTTTAAAAAAAAAAAAAAGCCAGCCTGTCAGGTACATTGTACACTATTCTGGTGACAGGTACACTAAAAGACCTGACTTTGGCATTATACAATTCATTCATGTAACAAAAACCCTTGTGCCCCTAAATCTATCGAATTTTTTTTTAATCACCACTGGACACATCACACAAATAGAGCATAAAAAAGGATATCTTTCTTTATTTCTAGTAGGAGAAATGCCTTTTCTCATAAGAAAAGTGCTAAGATTACAGAAATCACAACTTCCTATGGTTCTGCCCAGAAAGTAAGACTGTTGGTCTAGCTTCTGTACCTCAAGAATGCTCTTTGTCCCTTAATCATGATAGGAGAAGGAAAGTGTATGTGTGGGGGGTGGGGGGGAAGAGGGGAGACAATGCTTAATGTATTTCATTAATTCAACACATTTATTAACCATGTAATATTTGACAGGCTCTTCCAGATGCAAAAGATATAACTATGAGTGAGACAAATGTTCTTCTGCCATGAGATTCAAATTCTCGAAAGGTAGGAGACATATAATGCACAAGTGAACAAACAAATGAACCATATAAAAGATTATGCAGTAGGGATGGTACTGATGGTGGCAAAGAGAATTGCTTTTCTTTGGATTGGGTTGTCTGAGAAGGGCTCACTGAACAGAAGATATTTGAGTTGAATGTTGAATGATGGTAAGAAGGCAGACACATGAAACCTTTAAAGAATTAAGATAACCCCAGGAAGGAAAGATAAGTAAATGTACATTAATGCATGAATGAATTTCATATTTACTGGAAATTAAAAAGGAGATCAAGAAATATTGTATGGGTGGAACAGGGTGAATATGCTTGGACATACAGGCTTATATAGAATTTTAGGGCCCACGGTAAAAAATTTGAGTTTCATTTTGAGTATATATTAGATGTTTTTAAGATATTTTAATAAAAAGAGATTGTGGAATGACTAACCTAAGAAAGCATTGATGAATAAAAGGGCAGAGTTTGGGTGCTGGAAAGAATGAAGAAGACTTCAGTGAGCCCAAAAGAAGAAAGCACAGTGGTCCACGAGACAATAATCGTTATCATGAGTTGTCATGTGTAACTCCATTAGGGAAATTTCTTGGTCAGTCTTCAAACTTTAGTTCTTTATCTGAGTATCTGACAAGTGTTTTCTTAGCACAGTCAGCCCAAATATATATCCACTTTTATAACACTAGAACCATATCTTTAGACTGATGTAAATATTCAGGATGTCTCAGATTAAGGTAAGGAGTAGGCTACAGATGGGCAACTGCTCTACGGAAATATTTCTAAGCATATTTAAAATTAGTGTTGTCTTAGTGCATCTGGGCTGCAATAACAAAATGCCATACAATGAGTAGTGTGCACACAGCAGAAATTAATTTCTCATAGTTCTGGAGGTTGGGAAATCAAATATCAAGGCACCAGCAGATTCAGTATCTGGTGAGGGTTCTTGTCCTAATAGGTGATGACTTCTCACTGTGTCTTCACATGATGTAAGAGGTAAGCCAGCTCTCTGGGGCCTCTTTTTTATAAGGGCACAAATCCTATTCATGAAGTCTCAACTCTCATGACCTATGACTTCCTGAAGCCCCATATGTTAATACTATCACTTTGAAAATTAGATTTTAACATATGAATTTTGGAGGACACAAACAATCAGATCATAGCAAGTATTTAAATTGTAATCTATTGCATTTATACTATAGGGTACAGCAACAAAGGCACTACAATTCATCATTAGTGCCACTAAGAAAGTTGTAAAATAAGTCAGGATGCACATGCACAGAAAAAATGGGAAGTAATAGTAAAATGAAAAAATCCTGGTATCGAATTCTGCTCTACCTATGATGAGCTGATTGATCTGTAAATCATTTATCTCTGATCTACTTTTTATATAATAGCTGCTTTCTTAATATATACCCTCAAGGTATGTATAAGCATGCATAAATTCATTTTAGGATATGTTACTTAATCTAGAAAGAAAAAACTCTTGGTATCAAATATTTCTACCTTGAAGGCACTTAAAAGACAATGTTATATGACTCTCTCATTTTAAATATTGGATACAGAGAGTTCAGTGAAGTGAAACAAATAGCCCCCGCATACTTGAAACACAATGATCAGAGATAGTACTAAAGCTAGGTCTTTTAATATCTCAAACAAGGTTTTATATCTAAGGCCTCAAAAAATAAAGAAAGCAGGAAGACATACAGTGCCACACAAGCAAAGAAACGTGTTTCTTCTTGTATGACATGTGATAAAGTTGATGACAAGTGAGTCTACAGAGAAGTGCAAGATTAAATACAGAGACTCTGCCCAAATAGTTAATCACTAACAAGATAGATATCTAGAACAAATATACCCATGAGCTCATTTTTCTGGTGGTTTTTAATGTTAGATGTGATGATTTTTATATTTACAAAATATTTTACCTCCAATAGTGATAACTCTCGACCATTAGTCACAAATTTTGCTGTAGTAAATACTTCAGATTTGTGTCCCTTCCTCTGATATGTAAGGAGGAAAGTGAAAAACAAAAAGCTCTTTAATATTCTCTTTAAGACAGGTTCAAATCCTCTGAAACAATGTAGCAACTACACATTTATAAAAGATACATAGAGTTAGAGATGTAGTGAGGAAGAAGCCCCCAAAGAATAACTGTCAACTCTTTATGACCCCAATTTCAGAAGCTTCAATAATATTGCCACTAGAAGCAAAGAAAGCTCATTTTTAGTAGCTTCCCTGGAGACAATATCTGCAATCAAAATTGATTACTTTTTCATGCTATATATCATGCAGAATTGTTAACAGGAAATCTACTAGTCACTCATTTTCTTGGTCTACTTCTTGGCAACTCCATTACACTGCACTTAATTTTCAAGTAAATAACATATTAATCAGAGGATAGAATAATTTAGAATTTAGAGGTGAAATAAAAGTAAAATGATACAACCTAAGTTACAAAAAACACTGCCATGTTATAGGTTTAGATTTTAGGCCCGGAAAGGAAGAATTTTAAAAAGGCCTCCTTTGAAATTTCAATTCAAATGGCTCTCCAGTTTAAATTCTGGGTTTCGGTGCAAGAATTTTTAGTGGAATTAACATAATTTTTTCCTGTAGTTGTACCCCTAACATGATATGTGTATACACACACACACACACACACACACACACGCACACATATGCACACACACATCAATAATAAAATATATTCCTCTCCCAACTTTACAAACATATCTTCAAAATAACTTAAAGCTAAGTTTGCAATTATAATTCCCAAAGTCTTCTGTAGGTCACTCAAGGTTAGCTAGCACTTAGCACCTGGCTCTACTGCTACTTCTCTTTTTCTTCATGTACAGCATTCAGCACTGCAAGGGGCTTCAAACGCATATGTATGGATACCACAGTCCACTCATGCAAGCTCACGTACTCCACAAATAGTTGCTCTTGGTCAGCTCTTTGGCCTAGAGATGTGTCTGATAGCTTGTGTTCCCAGAAGAGGCTCTGGGGAATTTGGTTGTGGATTCCTTGGGCAGGGCATTCTGGGGTCCTATAAAAGTCTGGAAACAGAGGTTATATGACAAGATGGCCATGATATTTTCTCCCCATGGACTCCTTACCTCGTGAGACAGCTATAGTCATTGGAAGACCAAGGGGGAATCCTCTATATTAGAGCTCAGGGAGGAGACTTCTTTTGTCAGTGACACTGTTCTCTGAACAGTAGACTTTCCTAGGAGGAATTAATGAGCCAACTCTAGGGAATGGAATCCTGTAAGAGGTGCTGTGACTTCACCCTAAGCTTTTCACCACTACTATTACCTAGAAGGCTGGTCTCTGATAGGTTTGGGCTGCTTATGTAATGATTTGAGGGGCTTCATGCGGAAACATATAATTCAAATGTATTGGTAGTAATTCTACTTTTGACTTTTCTCTGTGATCCTGTTTTTAAATGCATACTTCATTGAGGATAAAGACATATCATCATGGTACTCTTTCTGAACATTGAGTTTATCAACCTATATTTTCCCATTTTCATCTGTCCATTCCCACGGCACTTTAGAAGTTCTCCATGGGAAGCAGTCAATAGCTCTGGAAGGAGCACTAAATTTGAAGTCCAGTAAATGTACTTTCAAATGTTGGCTTAGGCATTTCCAAAGCTTCATATCCTAGGAAAATTAAATAACTTAGCTAAACCTTAGTTCTTTATCTATAAGAGTATTCACTATCAATTACATGAACTTCGTGTGGGAATTAAAAGAGATATTTCTGATTAAAAGACAATTGTAATTAAAAGAGAAATGTCTGTGTGTAGTATGTGGCACACAAAAAACTGCTCAGCAAGTTTCTATTCTTGCATATATCTCAGAGATTGAATTTATGGCAATTACTAAACCACAATAATCTAAGATCCTTAAGGTCAAAAGATGTCTTTTAATCATCCCTGTATCCTCAGTACCTGCCATAGTATCTAAAATATAATGTACAATCCAAATCAGATTGTAGGTAGCATAAGAGCACATGATGAACTCTTCTATCTGTCTCCTTGAAGCTGGGCCTCATCTCTAGTCTCATAATTGCTTTTTTACCTGGTTTAATCTGCAAGTAAGGAGGGTCTGGCATGCATTCATTAGCTTGATTATTTACTTTCAGTCAGTCAATTCGATTTAGCAAAATTTATTGAGTGCCTATCCTGGGTCAGGCACTGGGAAAACAAATATAAATAAAATATTTTGTGCTCATGTTCTAGTGGGGAAGAGAGACATTGAAACCAAGAATTAAAGTTCAATGTGATGACTATTCTTTAAGGTATCTGCCTGTCTTCCAACTTATCTAGATTTACCTTTCCCATTTACTACTATCCTCTGTTCATGCATAATCAATGTTTTTGGTGACTACTCTATTTCATTTACCACTCTCTAGGTATATTCTATTCCCAAACTCTCATTGCCAATATGTTTATGTTTTTGTATTTCTTAAATCTTGAAACACGTTTTCAGAACTATCTCATTTTAATAACCCCCAAATGTGATAAAGTAAGTGTTGCTATATTTTTTAACTGTTGAAGACAATGACACTGGAGACTTGAATAGTTTATGTGAACTGCTCTAAGTCACATAACTAGTAAGATGCAGATTTGATTCTTAAACTTAGAGCTCTGTGAACAGATTTCTTTGATTATTATAATTTTTGATGAACTCTCATAACAGTTTTTTGTTGCACTGTATTTTTATTTTCCACTTTTTAACAGAATGATGTCTTAAAAAGATACATGGAGGGACTTTGAGAATGTCCCCAAAATAACTATCACCTTCTCTGCTCAAGTTCTGAGCCAACTAAAATCTAACACCAATATTTAAGGATGTGACTTGATTCTAGAGACAATTAAACTTCTTAACACTGAAGCAAATAATTAATGAGGCAATAACTTATTCACAACCAAAGGATTCTTCTAAGGAGTAAGTAACTCTCTAATAAAACTCACAGTTTGGAGGAGCAGAGCAGATCTTGATTCTTTTTTAGGCAAGCTTTTTCCCTAAAAGAAAAGGATAAAAGGGCTGATATGCAGAGTATCTCTTTCCAAACCTAACAACCAGCTAAGTTACTCATCTTCTTAGGAGTAATGATTACAGCATTGGTTTAAAAAGGGCCAGATGTATTACATAAATAAAAGTCCCTTCACATAGAAGAAACATCAAGAGTTGGAAAAAATTATTCCCCCAAAATATTATTAAGGTTTTCTTCCCCTTAATCTGGCATTGGTAAGCTTAAATCGATTGTGGACCTGCTGAATGGTTATTCCCCTGAAGGGAGAAGATCAGTAACCTATCTTGATAGCACTACTGCATCGTCATGAGTTTATTTCCTAGTAATAATGCCTGTTTATTTTGCTTGAACTAATGTTGGTAGATACAGATATTTGCACTTTAAAAAAACTCCAAAATTTGTCAGAAGAGTATATTAATGACATCAGTTGCAAGGTAGGTCTATACCCAGAACTGAAACTTTTGCTCTGATTTTTGCTGTAGTGTTTATTTATTTATTATTTATTTTCAATTGACACATGGTAATTGTACATATTTATGGGGTACAATAAAATGATCCAATCCGGTTAGTTATTGTGTCTATAACCTCATGTATTAATCGCCACTTTATGGTAGGAACATTCAAAAGTCTCTCTTCTAGTTACTTTGTAGTGTACAATATTATACTGTTAACCATAGTCACCTACTCTGCAAGAGAACACCAAAATTTATTTCTTCTAATATTAACTTCTTATCCATTCACCAATCCTCCCCATCTTTTCCTTACCCATCCCCTTGCCAAGTCTCTGATTCTATAATATAAACTCTTTTTTAAAAATTTTTTTAATATTCCACACGTGAGTGAGATCATGAGGTATTACTCTCTCTGCTGTGCCTGGCTTATTTCACTTAACAGATCTTCCAGGTTCCTCCATGTTCTTACAAAAAACAAGATTTTATTTATTTATTTTTTTTGTGGCCAAATGGCATTCCATTGTGTATATATGCCTTTTCCATTCATCCACTGTTGAACACTTAGGTTGATTTAATTACTTGGCTGCTGTGAATAGTGCTGCAATAAACACTGCAGTGCAGGTATCTCTTCAGAATACTGATTTCATTTCCTTATAATATACACCCAGTAGTTTTATTTTTAATTTTGGGGGGAATCTCCATAATATTTTCCATAATAGCTTCACTAGTTTACAATCCCACCAAGAGTGTGTAACTGGTACATATCCAGAAATAACGCTTTACTAGTTCTCTAGGTAGTTCTTATTCCAGTGAAGTTGATGCTGTAACCATCACAGGGTGGCATAAATATATGTTGCTTGCAACTCTTTTATTGTCCTATATAATTCAAAACACAGCTACATAAACCAATACCTATGAAAATGTCTTGATCAACAGATGCTTAATTTATTTGGTAATAATAGCACAAAAAGGGGAACAGATCTATAATGCAACAAAGTTGTATATACTATTGAAATTAAGCTGGTGTTAAAATAAAGCAAACTGTATTGTTTAAATGTTAAAAATTGAAAGCCCAGGGAAACCAAAAAGAAAAGAAAATTTAAAATACAGTAAAATAAATAAGGGTATTAAAATGGTATACCAAAAATATATATGTATAATATGAAAGAAAAGAGGGATTAATGAATAGAGAAACAAAAAGGACATAAGACGTAGAAAACAAATACCAAAAATGACAAATGTAAATCATAGCTTATCAGTAACTTATTGTGATTAATTTACATTAAATGTAAATGGTTTAAAAACTCCAATAGAAAGACAGAGATTGACAGAATGGATTTAAAAATGACTCAACTATATGATGTCTACAAGAGACACACTTCATAGTCAAAGACACAAATAGGTTGAAAGTAAAAGGATGGAAAAGATAATCTGTGCAAACAGGAAACCAAAAAGAGAGGGTGACTCTAACAATATCAGTCAAGATAGATTTTAAGACAAAAGTGTTAATATAGACAAAGAAGGAGCATTTATAAAAATAAAAGATCAACTCAGTATGAAAACATAGCAATTATAATCATTCATTAATATAAAAGCAGAGACCCCAAATACACAAAGCATAAATAAATAAAATTGAAGAGAGAAATACATTTAAAAAGAATAGAGATATCACTACCCAGCTTTCAAAAGATATGACTAAGCAGAAAATGAACAAGAAGATAAAAGACCTGAACAATGCTGTGAAACACCTAGACCTAACAAGCCTGTATAGACCATGCCACTGAATGACAGCAAAACACGTATTCTTCTCAGACTACACGTTAGGCCATAAAACACACCTCCATAAATTTAAAAATTATTGAAATCTTTAATAGAATGTTCTGTGACCACAATGGAATTAAGTTAGAAATGAATAACAGAAGAATATGTAGGAAATTCATAAACCTGTAGAAATTAAACACTTAATACTTAGTAATGTTTGGATTGTTACAACTTTGTAATAACTAATTACTCAGGAAAGAAATCACAAAGGAAGTTTGGAATTACTTTGAGATGAATGCAAATAATAATGTAACATACAAAACTTATAATATGCAGCTAACATAGTACCTAGAAGGAAATGTACTTCTGTAAATGTCTATATTAGCAGAGTAGAAAGATTTCAAATCAATAACCTGGACTTCCACCTAGAGAAACTAAAAAAAGAAGAGAATACTAAAACCAAAGCAGGAAAACCTAAGGAAATAATGAAAACTAGAGTAAAAAGAAATAAAAGAAAAAAGAAAAAAAATCAATGGAGCCAAATATTGGCATTTGAAAAAATTAACAAAATTAGCAGACCTTTTGTTACATGTACCATGAAAAGAAAGATGACTCACCTTACTAAAACCAAAAATCAAAAAGAGAATGTCAGTATAGGCCACAGAAAGGTAAAAAGTATTATAAAGGAATGTTATGCCTCCCAAAAAATGATAATGCAGATCAAACGGGCAACTCCTAGAAAAAAATACACAACTTAAACTAACTCAGGAAAAAACAGAAAATATGAATAGACTTACAAGAAGTATTGAAATTGAATTAGTAAGTTAGATACTTCCCACGAATGCAAAGGCCTATATTGCTTCATTGTTGAATTTTACCAAGAGTTTAAAAATAATTATACCAATCCTTCAAAACTCTTACAAAAACTAGAACATTTCCAAATTCATTGTATAAGGCCAGTATTACCTGACTGCTATAACCAGACAAAGATGTCACAAGAAAAGGAAACTTCAAACTGATATCTCATGTGAATGTGAACACAAAGTTCCTCAATATCACAGTTAATCAAATTTATAACACATAAAAATATTACGTACTAATAAAGTAAGTCATCTTTGTCCTGGATAATGTACCATGATTTATATACCAAGAATGCAAAATTGATTTAAATTACAAAAATCAATCAATGTAAGACATCATTGAATCAATAGAAAACAAAAGACAAAAATCGCATGATCATCTCAATAGATGCAGAAAAAAACACTTGGCAATATCAAACACTCTTTCATCATTAAAAACAAACAAAAAATTCAACCAGCTATGAAAAGTCAACATCCAACATTATATTTAGTGGTAAAAGATTGACTGCTTTTCTTCCACTTTTGTCCTAGATAGTCAAATTCCTTAATACCCACTGTTCTTGCACCAGTATCAGATTGTGTGTGGGCTTTATTTAAATATGAGTATACTCATTCTCATGAGAAGAGAGGTGAGAAGCTATGTTCCATCCTGTACCTAAAGAAGTGTTTCTATTGTTCCTGCTATGCAATTTTTCAGGCCTCAGAAACTCACATTGTAAGGATAATTTTTCCCTCACATCAGTTCAAAAATCTACAGCTAACTTAAAAGTGTAAGGCTGCCTCTTTAAACCAATGCAAAATTAATCTATAGCATATTCCAAGTGTAATCCTGAATGTAAAATTAAATTTGGGTCAGCTGAGCTAGTGCTACTATCTTGGACAATCAAAAAGTTAAACCTATAATTATGCTAAAATTCAGTGTCTTGTGCAGAGCAGTAAGGACTCAGCTGCCTTGCATGTTAACAGTGAAAAGAATTGCTTTAGAATTTATGTCTTAAAGTCCTATTTCTGCAAAGATAATTTACAAGATGGTCAGAATTCTTTTAGCCATATCCGTTTATAAAAACCTCAACTTTTACAGTCCAAATACAAGCAGATTCAACCTAGAATTGTATTTAAAAGAAAAAAGAGTCTGCCTTTGCTCTAACCTGCTATGTACAATTAAGCCTGCTAGACCCCACACACTATAGTAGACTTTAGCTAAGGCCAGTACAGCCTCTGCTTTTCCTGGTCTCTCATCTTCGATGAGGGCCTCAGCTCTTGCTTTTGCTGAGATCCATGCACCTTTGTTAAAGTTCTACAGTTTGCTGAAAACTGTATACCAGTTGTGTGAGATTTCAGACTGACTTTTACAACTCTGCTTTATAGAAATGGTCACTTAACATTTGACAAAGCTGTTAAACACTACAAGGACTGACCAACATAAAAATCCTTTTGGCTTGCACCTAAACCCTGAAGCCATTTACCCAGGTTGCAGCAGTTACAGGTAAGGTGTGGCTAATTATATTTTCTTAAGACCGCTTTAACAATATGTTTCACCCCACATACTCTTCTGCATTATGATCTCCCCACTTTCCCATCAATAGGCAGAGACTAATTCCCTTCTCTTTGAATCAGGGTAGCCTCAGTGACTTGCTTCACCATAAAATATGGCAGTAGTAAGATTTGGGACTCGTGAAGCTTCATTATGAGAAGGCTTGTAGCTTCTACCTGGGTCTCTGGGAATACTCCTTTGGAAGCCAGCCATTATTTAAAATGTCTAACTAACCTGAGATTTACATACTGTGATACAATCAAGCCATATTAAGAAGACCTAAAAGATCAGACACCATGTGAAGAGACAAAAAGGCCAAGGAACATGGAGGCACCAGGCATGCATGTTAAGATGCCATCTCTGAAGTCCATGTTCCCAACAGAGCAACCCCAGGTTATGCCACAAGGATACACTGTCCAAAGTTTTGGGATAGTTTGTTATACAGTCTTGGGATAGTTTGTTTTATACACACACACACACACACCCCTATATATATATATATAGGTAACCAGACTCTGGCTGCACAACTGTAAAAATTATATAGATACACATACACACCAGTATATACCAGTATATATATATACACACACACAGACACACACACACACCATAGAGTCATTGCAGAACAAAGGCAAAATGCTTTGACTCATCAATTTCCAAGTGTTATTTATGTCTCCAACTTGGAATTCCTTGTTGAGGTTTCTAAATACGTTGCTCAATACACCAGATGTTGGTGTTTTGAGCTCAACTTCTCGCTTTCCCTATATTTAGTTTCCTCCTCCAGGGAAAATGCCTGGAACTCTAAAACTTACAGCATGGCAGAGAGCACGCCTTCTCTGCCATCCAGTATATCACAAAAAGAAGGAAAGGATAGGAGTTGGCTACGAATGCTCAGTTTCTTCTTTCAGATTTGCCAATCAGATAAGCCATTCTTTATTGGGATGAAAATGAGCAAACGTGGAGGCAGAAAGTAAATGGAAAATTTCTGTATCAATGTTTAATGCTCAATTTTCCTGTGAATCTAAAACTGATCTAAAAAATAAAGTCTAATTTTTTTTTTAAATAAAGCCTAAAATATGAGTGAAAAAGTAAAGTGAGGTTAGGAATGTGGAGTGCTTTGGGAAGAGATGATCCACAAACAATGGGAGAGGAATCTAATCATTCTCCCATCTCCACTCTTCCACAATCAGAATGAATAAACAAAATAACTTCCTGATGAATACAGTCTGAGAGATGAAAAAGATGATAACATCCAGATAACACACAATGTTCCGTGCTCATATTTTTGTGATCACTATGTTAGCTAACACTACTTTGGTTGCAATTTATTGCAAGCCACTTGAGCTATCTCAAGAGTTAGTTGTAAGGATTAAAGCAGGGATATAGCTGGGCCCCAGCAAGTATCATATGCTCTTATCTCTGCCCATTCATGCATGTTGACTTCCTTCTCTTTTTTCAAGCTGGTCTACTTTTTTTTTTTCTTTCACAGACTATATGATAGAGAAAAGAAATACATATTTTCTTCTAGTTCCAAATTCCTGGTCAATGGGACAGGTATGGGAATACCTAGAGCCCAGTGCTTTTCCCTGGACTGAACTATGGTGTGGGAATAGGGCCAAATTATGTGAGTGCCAGGAAATGACAACCTTGAAAATAAATCAACATTTCCCAGAAAATATCTTAGAAATCTTAGTAATCAACCAAACATAAATTTATTATAGTCACCAAAGGTTTTGTGACAGGATGCTATAAATTATAAACTTGCTTAGGAATCCATGATAACTCCTCAGCTGATTTGTCAAATAGAAGAGACCACAGTGAAAACTCTAGGAAATTAGTAGAGGCATTTGCAGGAAAAAATAATAAACATTTACAAGGTCATTTTGCCACCTTCTAAGGTGCTATATGAGGACAAGGAATAGGGAAGCCATTCTCTGGAAGATGTGTCTAACATAACCTGTCAGAGACTGAAATTTATATCAAATGTATATAAATATATATAATTTATATATATATATTTATTATATGTATAATATATATATTATTTACATATATAAATTTATATAAAATGTATTTTCTTTGGGCAGCAGGGAAATAGCCTGAATTTCCAAGCCAAATCACCTGGAAATCTTCATTAGGGGTCTACTGCAACTTTTGAACAATATGATTGATACAACTTCAATAGATATCTTCTGCTAATTAAATTGGAAGTCATACCGCATGTTCAATATATCAAATAGTACTCAAATTGCAGGAAGGGCACATACAGTATGATACATGCAATATATCAAAAAAAATACTATCTAGGAAAATTGATCCAAAAAAAATGACTTAGTATGTTTCAAATATTTCATGCATGCCTCTAATGATGTTTATGAGTAGAATATTCCATGACTTGTATTTGCTTCCTCATAATAGCTAAAGCGATTCAGAGGTCTTAATACATGTGGAAAAAAATCCCCATATTAATTGAAACCTAAGAAATGTTCAATAGCTAAAAACACTCTTAGTTAGATTTAAAGCTCTACATTCCTTAGAATGATAGGAAACATATGCATCGTTAAGATTCTTGACATACATAACCATCAGACTCTGGAAATATCAGTAAAAGATTAGATGTTTCAGTTTCCTTGGGCTACCATAACAAAATATCACAAACTGAGTGGTTTAACACAAGAGAGATTGATTCTCTCACAATTCTAGAGGTTGAAAACTCAATATCAAGGTTTTGGCAGGGCCATGCTCCCTTTGAAGTCTCTAGGGGAGAATCTTTCCTTCTTTATTACAGCTCCTGGTAGCCTCCACATTCCTTGGCTTATGGCAGCATAGCTTCAATCTCTGTCTCCATCTTCACATTCCATCTACCCTCTTTGTCTCTGTGTCTTCATGACTTCACATGGCATTCACCTCCATATGTCTCTGTTTTCTTATAAGAACACCAGCCATACTGAATTGGAGCCCACTCTGTACGGATATGACCTCATCTTACCTTGATTACATCTGCGAAGACCTTATTTCCAAATAAGCTCACACTCATAGGTACTGGGGGTTAAGCCTTCGATATATCTTTTCAAAGGATACAATTCAATGCACAATAGATGTTTTCTTCATATGTTGAATTACGAAGTGGTAAATTTTTAAATTCTTAAATATATGATATTCAGGAAGTCAATCATTTGATCAAATGCTTGCTGCTTTTCAACAGGAGGGCTCAGGCATACGCTTAGATTCTACATTCTTTTCAAAGGAACTAGATTAAAAATTCTTCTTTGCTTTAGTAAAAAGTAGATATACTTATTTCAATGTTTTTAAACGTAGGAATTAATACTATTTTTATAGAGGTAACTATAAAAGATAGAAGCAATTGAATAATAGCCCCTCACTGTAATGAAAGCCAGAGCAAGTACCACTGCTTTGGTATACTCAAAACATACTGATTCAAAAGAATACTGCATTAAAAAAGATTTAATGGGCCATAAGAACATAAAAGTAATGTATTGTTTTATAATCCATTTGAGCATTCTAAGAAAGAAAAGTTCTTCGTGCTTGGTGAGTAGTTTATGGGTCTTAGAGGCCCCTATAAATGTTTGTGTTGATTTCTGTACTTTTGGGAGGCAGCTGCTTTCATTAGAAAAGGAGTTTGGTTTTTGGGTTACAGATATTATGATATAAAATCAGTTTTTCTTCATATTTTAAAAAGTACTTTTTCACATTGCAGCCAACCATTTTAAAAGAAATATTATCACATAAAAATGCTGCATTGCTGGATGTATTTATTCATTCCATAAGTATTTATAGACTGCCTAAATGTGCCAAAACTTTTGCTAAAAATTAAGTGTGGTAATATATTTAAACATGTCTCTGTAAAATGAATATTTAACTGTATCTTAAAATCCTTTCTTCAAATATAGTGTTACTATTGGAAATTTGAGCTTTAGTGTAACGGAATTGGATATATGTCCTTGCTCTGCCATTTGCTGGTTATCTGAAAGTGTGTAACTTCTTTAAGTCTCAGTTTGATAAATTGAAAAATGAAAATAATAGCCTCTTCCTTAGTTAACAGTGTTATTTTTAAATAACATTTACATGTAAGAGCACTTTGCAAAGTACCTGGTACATAAAATAATTGTTGACTATTAACTGTTATTTCTATTTACTAATATATTATTGACAATTTTAAAATTTAATCTTTAAAAATTTATAGAAGGTTAAATCTAATGTGTATGTGTATATATATATGCACATATACGTACATATATCTATATAGTTACCTAGAATTGCTGTAAAATTATTTTAAAACTTGGAAGCCTTAAAACAACATAAATGTATTCTCACTAAAAGTCCAACACCCAGGTGTCAGCAGGACCATGTTTCCTCCAAAGATTCTAAAGAATCTTTGCTTTGTCTTCTAGCTTCTGGCTGTTGCTGGTAATCTTTGGTATTACTTGACTTAAAGATGCATCACTTCAATCTCTGCCTGCATTTTCCACATGGCCTTCGCCCCTGAATATGTGTCAGTGTCTTCTTATAAGAACACCAGTAACATTGGATTGGATTTTATCTTAACTAATTACATCTGTAAAGACAATATTTCAACATAAGGTCACATTCACAGGTTCTAGGTAGATATAAATTGTCGGGGAACAATCCTCAAATATAAATAAATGAATATACACACACACACATGAATATATTTGATTTGTTAAAAAATACTGAATATTTTAAACTCTAACTTCCAAAGCATTGGAACTGAACAGCTCTGTTTAACTAAGACTTAAAATGGTTTTATGGGCCTCTGATGAAATTTTAATTATTTTCTCCTTTCATCTACTGATTTGACCTCTGCCATTCCTAAAATGTGTAGAATGAACTGAATGAGCAGGATACTAAATGTTTTCAGTCTAGACAAACAGCTTACCTGACACACTGAAAAGAAAACACAGACTCAATAAAAGGTGTGGAATTAGAGACAGATTAAATAGAAAAGATTTAGGAATATACTCCACATCTTTCCTTCACCCAGCAAAACTCATCTTATGATATCTGTAGTTATGATCTTGACAGATCTAGATTCAGGCTGTGACAGTACCCTGTTTTACATAAAATGGGAAATAGTAGAACATAATGGTTTAGAGGAAAGATTTCCAAAGTTGCTATTTCAGAAAAAAATATTTGAAAACTTTGTGAGATAGTTACACAATTGTTTTTATGATTTCATAATTTCTATTAATACAATAGTGCATATATATGAATATATATATAAAGTTACATGTACATTAATACACACATATGACATGAGAGATTTTTTTAGATGGACAAATAAAAATTGTATACATTTATTGTATACAACATGTTTTGAAACATTTATACTTAGATCTAACTTTTTATTGATACAGGTATGTAGTATGCTGAATTTTGGAAACTACTGGCTTAGAACATGGCTTTGTATTTCTGTTTTCCTATGTTCATATAATTAGTCATGTATTCATCAACTACTGAATGCATCTATGCAAGAAATAGTATTCTTGGTATAGAGATACAGGAAGAACAGAACGATGTGCCTGCCCTCATGGAATTTATATACTAATGAGGAAGAAAGCCAAGAAACAATTATCTGTCTAGCATAACAAGATATAATAAATTCTAGGAAGAAAATAAATCAATAATGTAAATATTTTGTCCATTAAATGAAAAAAATCTACAATTTGGACTTTATTAAAATTAAGAACTTCTAATCGGTGAAAGATACAGTTAAAGTAATGAAAAGAAAAGAAACAGACTGGGAGAAAATATTTGCAAAACACATAGATGATAAAACAGTTGCGAATCATATATCTGATAAAGAGTTTATATATAAATAACTAGTACAACTCAACAACAGAAAACAAATAATATGATGAAAAAAATGGGCAAAGAACCTGAATAAACATTTCTTGAAAGATAACCTACAGTGGCCAACACACATATGAAAAAATGCTAAATATAATTAATCATTAGAGAAACACAAATGAAAACCACAGTGAGGTACTATCTCATAGCCATTAGGATGGCTACCATCAAAAAAAAAAAAAAAGAAAAAAGAAAATAACAAGTGTTGGATATGATGTGGAGAAATTGGAATCTTATCCTCTCTATGGGGATTTAAAATGGTGTACTTGTTATGACAAATAGTATGGTGCTTCCTCAAAAAATTAAAACTGTAATTACCATCTGATTCAGAAATTTCACTTCTGAGTTTATATCCAAAAGAATAGAAAGCAAGACTGTGAAGAGATATTTAGACAAGCATCCTCACAGCAACACAATTCTCCACGGCCAAGAGGTAGAAGCACCCAAGTGTCCCAAGATAATATGCAGAATGTGAGAAAACAATCTAATTGTATTATTAATGTATGGAACAATTTCACTGAAAGTGGTGCAGGGATAAGGTGCTGAGCTAAGTTACTTTGGAAGTAAATGGAGTTTGTAAAATTAAACCAAAAGAAATTGCGCATATACACATTAGCTCATGATCTCCCTACTTCCCTGTTGGAGGAAGCAGATTAGCAATTTTGATACTGCAATGCTTATATACTGGAATGGGACAATTAAGTAAATGGAGGGATGATGGTAGGAGCCA
>RJWJ010008653.1:0-52674 GCA_004363605.1 Indri indri
GTTGGAACGCATTCTACTAAGCGAAGTATCCCAAGAATGGAAAAACAAGCACCACATGTACTCACCATCAAATTGGTAGTAACTGAACAACACATAAGTGTACATATAAGAATAACATCTATTGGATGTCGGGTAGGGAGGGAGGGGGGAAGGGGGAGGGGCGAGGGGGAGGAGGGGACGGATATATGCATACACAGAGGATGCAATGCGCACCCTCCGAGAGATGGACACGCTTGGGACTGGGACTTGGGGGGAAGGGGGGGCAAGGGCAACATACGTAACCTAAACATCTGTACCCTATAAACAACAAACAAAAAAAAAAGAGGTTATAAAGTTTTCTTTGTGGCATAATATCATTTTTAAAAATGTTCTCTGAATATTTGAAAAAAGGGTACATGCAATGTCTATATTCAAATATAATTTTTGAAATTTATTAATTAGGTCTAAAGAGTTATGTTTTCCATATATTCTAAGTACTTTTTTTCAGGTCTACTTTATTTTCATACTTAGATTTTGTGAAAGTCTCCCATACAGACATTTCTATCATTTTTCTTTTGTATTGCTAACAGTTTTTTTTTACATATTTAGATGCTATGTTTTTTTGCAGAAAAAATGGTTCCTGAATAGAATAACTTCAATACGGCTTGTATCTTCTATCAATATAAGCTGAATCTCTTAAGATCCACATGGTTGCATGGTTATTGTTCTTGATTTGTTTTTTCAAATAGAGAAGTGACATGCTCAGATGCCTATTTGGAGAATGGATTGATTGTGAAAAGGTGAGACTGAAAGCTGAGAAGCCAGTGGGAAGGCTCTTTAAATAGTGCAGGTGAGAAATCACGAGTGATTGGATTAAGACAAAGGCAATAGAGGCTTATAGCAGGTTAGAAACATCAAGACTTGGAATTACCTGGATTCAAGGAGGTGGGGCCAGGAAGAGTTGAGGGCGACACCTAGATTTCTGGTTTATTGACCATTATCTAGAAGGCAACACAGGAGGAAGAGCTGAGCTGGCTTTTCAGAATAGGCCATTTTCTAAAGTTCCTTCTCTTTATATTCATCCCCAAAAGACTCAAGCCCAGACCTAAATCTCAATGTTGGATCTTTGTCAGTTGATTGCTTACTCAAACCAAAAGCCTTCTACCTTTGTATAAAACACTAGGCTGCATATTCACAAACTTCAGGGAAATCACATTTATTTTATGTGCTAAGAGCTCTTTTATAAATTTTGAGGAAAAATTTGCACTAAGCAAGAAGGAATTAATTTCTTATACCATGCCCACGGTAGTCCATATGTAAAGGTGAAGTTTTCCACAAGAGGGCAGCATCACCTAATAAATTATGTCATTGAAAGCCTCAACCAATAAAGGCTGAGATGAGGAGGCTGACAAATGTAGAAAAAGTAGCTTCAGGGAGTCATAGGACCTGCCACACTATGAAAACCAAAGGGCCCTGCTATCTCCAAGGCCATAATTATAGCCACTCCTAAGTGACTGGTAGTGCCAGACGTTGCTACAGTAGGAAGAAAGAGGACAGGGAGCTCGCCATGGGAGGATGAGTGGGTGAAATACTCAAAACCTCTCATTCTTGTGACTGGCTCAGAAGCTGCTCTGGATAGTGTCCACACTCCCTCTAAGTGCTGCTATCTCTGTACAGCCAGCGTATCACAGGGGTCTTTATTTCCTGCTCAGATCTTTGCCACCCCTAATCACTTCCCCGTAAATCACACTCTCTGCGGGTTAGGTTGCAAAGCACACTATGGTTCTGATGCTCTCCCTATTTAACGATGTTTGGTTATTCCAATTATGCTTCTTTGATACCTTAGGGGAAAGGAATGGGAATGAAATTCACTGAGAATCCATTAAGTGAAATGCATTTTTCCACAAATTGTCTCATTTAATCACTACAATAATGCCATTATATGGTAATTATTATTTCTCATATGACAAAACTAGGAAGTTGCATACATGGGACTGACTCTAAAACAAAAACTTCTCCAAATTCACCAAGTTACCTCTCCAAGGAGCCTTATTTAAACTTAATCATGATAAATCCAAATCGAATCAGAGATAACGTGCTTATTGTATAAGGCGTTACCTAACATGTCACTTCCTATCCAGGTACATGGGTAGGCATAGCTTAATCTTAGGTACCAGCAGGTAATATAAGTCAGTAGGATCTTACATAACCTCATCCTTCCTAACTCCAAACGCTTTTCTGCTGAAGTATTCTCTCTTCAGGATAAATCACTTGGATGCAGAACACGAGAACAATGGAGGAATTAAAGATGTCTTCTGTGTTTCTGGCTTGCTTGACTGAGTGCATCATGGTCCTGATCATACAATTAGGGAGCTTAGGAGGAGAAGGAAATGATGTGTTAGGTTTTGAGCATGTTGTGTTTGAAACATTTCTGACACATCTAAGTGTAAATGTCCAGCAGAAAGTTGGTTGTATGGTCTGGGGCGCAAGAGGTGTAGTCATTCACATATAGGTAATAATTGAATCTCTAGACTGGGTAAGATTTTCCACAGTACATTAATGAAGTTAGAAAAGATAGAACTAGGGGAATGCCAATATTTAAGGGATGGTCAGAGGAAGAGCAGATAGTAAAGAAGCCTGGCTTAAAAAATGAACAGAGAGGTAGGAAAAGAACAAGGAAACAAGATATCTTAGAAGTAAGAGTTTTTAAATTGATACATAAAGTTGTACATATTTTGTGGGTACACGTGATATTTTGATACATACATATAATATGTGACAATCAAATCAGGAAAACTGGGATATCCATCACCTCAAACATTTATCTTTTCTTTTTGTTAAGAACATTTGAATTCTTCTCTTGTAGCTATTCTGAAATAGACAATAAATTATTGTTAACTCTAGTCACCCTACTGAATTATCAAACACTAGATCTTATTCCTTCTATCTAACTATACTTTTGTACCTGTTAATCAACCTCTCTTCACCCTCCTCTCCCCTCTACTTTTTCTGGCCTCTGGTAACCATCAGTCTACTCTCTAACTCCATGAGATCCACCTTTTTAGCTCCCACATATGAGTGAGAACATACAATATTTGTCTGTGCCTGGCTTATTTCACTTAACATAATGACCTCTAGTTTCATTGATGTTGCTGCAAATGATAAGATTTCATTCATTTTTATTGCTGAATAATATTCTGTTGTGTATATATACCACATTTTCTTTATCCATTCATCATTGTTGGACACTTAGATTAATTCTATATCTGGACTATTGTGAATAGTACTGCAATAAACATGGAAGTGCAGATATATCTTTGATATATTGATTTCCCTTCTTTTGGATATATACCCAGCAGTAGGACTGTTGGATTATATGGAAGTTCTATTTTTAGTTTTCTGAGAAACCTCTGTACTGTTTTCCATAGTGGCTGTACAAATTAACATTCCCATTAACACTGTATGAGGGTTCTGCTTTCTCCATGTCCTCACCAGCATCTGTTATTTTTTGAGTTTTCGATAAAAGCCATTTTAACTAGCGTAGATGATATCTCATTGTGGTTTTTATTTGCATTTCTCCAGTGACTAGTGATGTTGAGCATTTTTTCATACACTTTTTTGCTCTTTGTAGGTCTTCTGAGAAATGTCTGTTCAGATCTTTGCCCATTTTTTTAAATCAGATTATTTGTTTTTTTTTGTTTGTTTTTCTGATATTGAGTTGCTATATGAATTTTTTTTATTGCTGCTGAGTTTCATAAAGGAAAGTGGAGGGCATGACACACAGTGACAATGTCAAATGCCATATACGAGTCATATTTGAGGAAGATTGAAAATAATCCATTGACTCTGACAATTAGGAGATAATTAGTGTCTTTTGACAGAGTAGTTTCAGTGGAGTTCTGGGGATCAAATTTAGACTGTAGGGGTGGAAAGTTAAATGGCAAGTAAAGAAGTGGAGACAATGAATAAAACTCTCCTTTTGAGACTGAATATGAACAAAAGGAGGAAGATGGGGCAGTAGTCAGAGGGAGAAGTGAGATTATGGGAAGATGCTTTTTAATTTTTTTCTAATAAAAATAATTAAGATGGAAAAACTTTGGAACGCATATAGGATAAAGGACATAAACCCATAGAAAGGGAGAAGTATGAGCTCCAGTAGTACAAAGCAAAGATGCAGCAGCAAAATGAAAGAAAGATCATGTGGAAAGCTCACCAACAGGCAGATGTTTCAGTGGCAGCAGAATAACTATGTTCACATATGTCCTTATCTTCCTTCTGCTTATGCCACTCCACTTACCTGGAATGCCTTCCCCCTCTGATGGCTTATTTTTCAAATTCTACCCACCCTTTAACTTAAATTCCACTTCCTCTATTTAGTCTTACCCTATCAATCCCTTCTGAAGGGATCTGTTTCTCTAACTCTAATAATTTCTGTGTGAACAATCCATTTGGCAATCACACACCACACAGTGAAACCTCCCTTATTGCTTCCTTAAAAAAAATGCATTGCTAATTAATTTGTCACACGTGTGTCTTTTCTTCCCTCTCAGACTGTATTCTCCTCAAGGGCAGAGTTTCTGCCTTAGAGTTTGCCACAGCCTCCAGAGTGCCTACCGTGGCTAGCAGTAGGGTGTCTCTAAGTCTTCACTGATAATGTTGTTGAGGACTGGCAGTCTATTATAAAGGAGGAGACAGAAAAATGCTGGGTTAGGTAGGCCTTTGGTGTGTAGTGAGTCATTTAGTACTTTCAATAGCAAATGAGGAAATTGAGTTTTGCGGAGGTAAAATAAAATTATCTAAGATGATATGGCTAGTATGTGGCATATCAGTATTTGAACCAAAGGCTCTTTCACCTATGCCTTTCTGCTTCAGTTGTCTGCAAAATTCTGTTCACTTGAAACACCTCTTTCCTTGATGATATTGATAGAGACACGATTCTATCAAGGCTTTATTATCAACCGAGCGGTTTCAGTGGCTTCTGCATCTTACAGCATCTCTCTGTGCCTTACCTCCTGACAATCAGTTTGAGGATCCGGAAGGAGCCTTTGATGAGAATGAGGGCCTCCTGACGGGAGCCATACAATGGAGTGCCATTGATATTCACCAGCTCATCACCAGTCCTCATCTTCTGGGACAAAGCTGCCTTGCCTCCATCTTCAATCTGTGTTGCGGAGAACAAAACAGAAAGCAGGTGGTGAGGCAACTTTCTCCCCCAAATTCTACTTCCCACTCTTCCCAACCTCAGAGCCGCAAGTTGTACTGGGGAATTGTTCCAGGCAACTCCCAGAAGTAGCTCAGGAGCTGATCACAGGTCATTATTTACTGAAGGTAAAGTTTGGGCAAGCCCTTGAGGAAGGAAGCAACACAGAATTAGCACAATCCATGTCGGGAGGAATGAACAGTCCATCTGGGGAGAGTAGCTCTTCTAAATAAGAAAATGATGCTTGGAAGGAACCCCACGGTGTGGCTAACATAGCAGCATGGCATAGCAAAATATACACATAAATTAGAGGCAGAAGAGCTAGGTTCTAGCAAAATGACCTTTGGCAAGCCCTTTCCTACCTTTGGGCAGGCTTCAAAATCTGACAAACTTGAGTTTGAATCCCGGCTCTATGACTTCTTAGCTGTGTGACCCCAAGCAAGTTACCTACCATCTCTGCGTCTCAATTACCCCATATATGAAATATAAGTAACAAGAATAGCCTTCTCACAGGATTGTTAGTATACGAAGTACCTGGGGGAACTCAGTCCTCAATAAATATGAGCTCTGATTATTATAATAAGGTGATTGACGCCAAAGACCTTGAAGGTAGCTTCCAGCTCAACATTCTGTGAGTGGAATGGTAAATTTAAGAGACACAAAGTATACTCTGGTTTCTCTTCAGATCGTATAAATCTTTTATCTTTTACTAAAGATTTCCATAGAGAGGAACAATTCTGAGTCTTAACCCAACTTTTTGAGGCCTTGCGTTTGCAGGGCTGTTTGAGAGAAAAGAAAAATCAACACTTATGTGCACATATGGTAGTAACATTCATTGGATGTCGGGCAGGTTGGGGGGAGGATGGGTATATTCACACCTAATGGGTGTGGTGAGCACCATCTGTGGGATGGACACACTTGAAGCTCTGACTCAAGCAGGGCAAAGGCAGTATATGTAACCTAAACATTTGTACCCCTGTAATATTCTGACATAAAAAAATATACATTTTTAAAAAATTAAAAAAATAAAAAGAGATACAAATTAGGTACAAGCAAAGTAGCTGCTCATTTATCTATGGCCCTTCAACAAATGCCTAGTACAGTGATTCCAGTGTCTGGCTCATAGTGGGCATTGAGCAAAAGCTGGAAATATGGGTATTTATTATTCCAACATAGCCTACAGAATTTCCACTGACCAGGGCAATCTGGGCAAGAAGGTTGTCAGGCTGGGATGCATTGAAAGCAAAGGCAGAAATAATAGCCATTAGAGTAGGCAAAAACAAAGCAAAGCAATATATCCCCAAGTGTCCTTGCTTATGGTTAATTTTACATGTAACATTCCTTTTACCACAAAGACGACTTCTACCTATTGGAATATCAATTCCATCCATGGTGATAAGAGTCATCTCATCCATCTATTAATCATTCCTTAAGTGTTCAGTTAAATTCTATTATGCACAGGACAACATGCTAGAGATATAGAAATGAACACAACTCTTAGCTCCTAGCCTCAAGGGCAGATTACACATAAAGTTTATGTGTCTCTGAGATGGTTAAGTAAACAAAAAGGGGGTTCAACCTACCGATGTAAGTCAGAAGGTGGTTTTTGGAGGGGGGACAAGGGAGGTAAGGGTGATTAAATTATGGAGTCCTTAGGGGACAGTAAATTCTAAATGGGGCAACCAAGGGCTGGTCTGTGCTAAAAGTGTTCTTATATTTGCTTCTACTCCTGTTCCAATCTTTCTCAGTCTTTTATAGCATCCCCCCACTCTATCCCCATGCCATAGAAGTTAGAATATTGCTGAGCTTTAGGTTGGCCAGCTTATGTGCAATTTGGCAGATGAGACCTCCTGGGTGCAGAGAAAAATGTTAATTCAGGATTTTAAAAACCCCATCAAATAAATTGAACTTCTTAGTTAAACCACAGACTGCTATTAAATTTATTGCTGCTAACCCAATAGTTTTTTATAATTAACCTTTGTCTGACAAATCATAGGTTAGCCAAGTGACATTGAAAAAAAAAATATATATATGTATATATCTCTTTGTTCTGGTACCTAGGCCACTACTCAAGACAAAACAAGCCAATAATGGTAAATGGGGAACAACTCTCAGCAAATTAATTAGGATTACACTCTTATTTCCATTGTCATTATCATTATTACTTCACAGTCACGGCTGCCTGCTGCCAAAGGGAAAAAAAAAGTAAGAAGAAGAAAAAGCAAAGTGCTGTACTTGAATTTCAGAAGTTCTGTTTGAATGACTCATTCCTTTGGCATCCATAGAAGGCCCTCAGCATCAGGCAGAACTTTCAACACGGATCAGCCATTTGAAAAGGTTTCCTGAGGCTAATGAAGAACCACAAACAGGAGTCTAACTAATGAATGCTAATAGATTTTCCATGTTGATGTACATTAGTCTTAATTCACTCTACTTAATTTTTTTTAAATTCATACAACTCAATTATCCATATTACTGTTACCTATAGCAAGTCTTCCTTTCAATATGTATTGATATTAAGTGCCACATTCGGTTAATTAAGCGCTCTGTTACATCAGCAAGATCTCTGTTTATTCTAGGCCAGAAGATGAAAGGGGGGAACCTTTTAAACTAAAATGCTTAATTATTGCTGTAGCAAAAGCTCAGACACTTTGCATTCCCTACTGCCACTGCAGCTGCCACTATCTGAGTCCTTGCAGAGACTCTTTCTTGGACTACAGCATCAGGGCAACTGTTCATGCCCCATTTTTTGTTCTATGCCCCTTCTCACCACCAGCATCCTCCTCCTCGGGACAGACATATTGAGTGTAATAATGCCACTTTAGTACAAGTGTGAGGATGCCCCGACAAGAAACCAGCAAATACTTGGTACCCAGCACAATCTCGGAGTCCACATGGGTCTAAATCAGGAAATGAGATTACATTTGGTTGAAGATCCCTTGGAGTAGACTATACCCTAAATTCACCCTTTTCCAGATCCAGGGTATTTACTGAGCTGTGCAACAGACTTCTTACTCCTCTGGACTTTTTGGTCCATTTTTATTATTGCTCACTAGTCTTTCTCCTCCCTCCTCTATTTCTATATTCCTGAGATCCAGCATGTCTTCTATTTATTGTTTAGCCTTCTGACAGCCAGTTCTCCAGGTCAATTGCTCAATCACACATTTGTTTATATGGAAGACAAAAACAGATGTTCATGTTTCTAGCAAGGAAATTAAAAGAAAAGGAGGGAAGGAAGAATAAATGGGAGTGAGAGAGGCAGACAGGGAGAGAGGGAGGGAGTGGGAAAAGAATATGTATATTCTTCTATTAATACAAAAGGTTTTGTTTTCCCCTTCCCACCACCCCACTCACGACTCTGGCTGGGGCCCAGGAAAGGTGTGAATCAACAAACTTGTTGAAATTAACATACCCTGCTTGAAGGGCTGTATAACATCTCATGATGCTGTCCATTCAGTAAGGCTGGTCAACTTTTCAGCTCTTCCTGAATCAGACCTTCAGGGTGGCTTTCATACTTCATTTGAAGTGTTGTGAATTTTCAGATTAGACCCAGATGCACTGGAATGTTGGTATAAACACACATCACAAAGCCCAGTGTAAACGATGGTTAACTTATGTGTCATTTTGGATTATCCAAGTGATCGCTAGGCTAGCAGTGAGTGGCCCAAGTAATTGGAAATTGATTGCATAAGAGGTCATATAACCAAAAGCCAGCTGGTGTCTGGAAAGCTGGAAAAAGCTGACTGACCTTGGACAAGTCCCTTTCCCTTCTTGTGGCCTCTCTTACCCTTACTGGGAAAATGTGTAAGGGGGCCTGACCAGATGATGTCTTGGGGCTTTGACAGCTCAGGGCCCTTTCAGCTCTGACATTCGGTGACCTGTGAAGAGTTAGCAAAGTCATGCACTATCCTTCTGCTGACACAGATAATCCCGGCTTTTCGCCCTGTTGTACTTTGCCTTTGCCCATGTTTCATTCCTCAGAACTTACTAATTAACATCCATTTCTCAATTCCTCTCGGTCTTTATCCATTGTTTCAGTGGTCCACCAAGGTTGGAACACTTAGTAAGGCCCAGTCAGGATGCTGAGAGAAAGAGATTCCTGAAGCCCCATTTTGTGCTAATGAGCTGGTGGTTTGGAAATTTTCGATGGGTCTTCAATGAAGCATGAAGTGCTCTGATAGCTGTCAACAAAGGGACAAATTGGCCCCTTGAGAGAAAAGGCAAAGAAAAATTGACTTAACAGCACTTACTGGCTTTCTAGAAGCTTTTATTTAGTCAAATACTAGCAAATACTTGTTTGGGTCTTTTGAATAAACTTAGGAGATGAAAAAGTAAAGGAAAGAATTACTAAATCAGGTTTATATTTTTAAATGCATTCAGGAGCAGAAACATCATCTGCAACAATAACTGACAGGTATTGAATGCCTATTACTGTAGTGTAAGAGCAGCATTAATCAATAACATGATTGTGAATACCTCTGCTTGCTACAGGAAATGTATTGGAAAAAAGTAGGCATCAGCTGAAACTTTCTTGGTCAGTTTTAAGCATTTCTGGCCAAATCAACAGCTCATACTCTTACCTCCAAAAGCGTGTCCATAGTCTAAGAAGGCAAACAACATAACTGTTTAAATTTGTGTATCTTTTTTTATTGCAAATAGGAGAGGTCCACCCACGATACAGCCGTCCAATTGCTTTAAAAAAGACTATATCCTCTGAATGTCCTTTTGGCACCTTTGAAAGATTTTCAAGTCTTTAGTAACACACCAGACACCTGTTCAGCAATTTGGCCTTTTCTGGGAACTCAATAGAGATAAAATGTAGAGATGGAGATAAACTGGCTTTGGGAAGTTTAACTATTAGGAATCAGGATCATCAAATAATGGATAAAGTTCTTACTGTTCTGAAACTTAGTTTGAAATCTTGAGCAAACCATAGGCTGGGGGCTATCTGTTTCTGATCTGCCCTCTTTTCCCTGTTGGTATCTCTTAGAATCTCATCGTACTAGGAGAGATTAATCAGGGTGCCCTGGACATGGCAGATACAGGCTTTTAAACCTCTGCAATCTTCTTGCCATGGTTTTCAACACTCTCACTCAAGGTTGAAGACACTGGCTGCCCTAACTTGTCTGTCTCAGCAATTTCTTCCCTTAAAAAATCCCTCTCAAATTTCCAAAGCAGTCTAGATTAAAAAAAAAAACAAAAACAAGAACCTCATCTTCCCTACTTTATCCCAGCTTCCTGAAAGGAAAAACAGACAACAAAAACCTATCTCTTAAATAAATAAGAATTTAAAAACAACAGCCAATTAAAGATATAAATGGGTCTGGTTCAAAGGAATAATCCCTGTATGTAGATAGTGTGAGAAGATGGACACCAAACGAGAAGCTATTCTTTCCCTCTACCAGCTAAGAAGCAGACACCCAAATCCTACAAGGAGCTTCCCCAGCATGTAAAGCTCTGTGGATCAGGCCTAAGGGCTCCCCTGACCTTGAGCCAACAGAACTATGTTGTACCCTACAGCATGACCCATCCCTACAGACAGCTTCTTCCTCCCCAGCTGCTTAATTGCCATCTAGTTTACTAATCCTCACAACAAAGGCCCTCTAAACTTCAAATCATTAAATTTCCCTGGGGATTAGCTCAAGTCAAATTCTAAGCATCTGTGCCAAAAACTCATTCAGCCCAGTGCCAAGCTCAGCTCTAGGAATTTGGTGATGAGGACAAAGGAAGGGAGTCAAAGCACTGTCCCCTACCTCAGCAAGCAAAGGTGAGTCTGTCTTTGCTCCTACCAAGTCAGATCATCCTGCTGTCACTCTAAGCCAGGTAAGGGGAGACAAACATGACCACACAAGAGTAAACTCTGGGTTTCTTACATTGCTAGCTGATATGCTCACTGGGGTCCTGTTTACTTTGTCAGCTATAGCCGTTTGTTTACATTGAAGTCTTCTGCTGACATTAACCTTATGTTTGTCATAAATGTTAGTCTTTGTTGGTTTAGAACAATAGTGTCCAGAATGGATGGAGTACATATACCCCAGCCTGTACACAAGTTGATCCACTGGAACTTCTGTTTATATTTAGGTTTGTCTAAAAATATAAAAATCAAGCTTTATTAATATTTAATATTGGTGATAGCAAATTATATCATCTGTAAATAAAATTATGCTTATTGGGGACACATGTTCAAACATTTTTACTGATGTAGCTTTTTACTAAAAGATTTGTCCAGATCACAGACCTGAGAGGGCTAAAACCATAAGACTTTTAGAGAAAAACAGAGCACATCTTTGCAACATTGATGTGGGCAAAGATTTCTTGGGCAGTATGCAAAAAGCAGAAATCATGAAAGAAAAAGTGATATATTAGAGTTCATCAAAGTAAAAAAATATTCATTAAAGGTGTCATTAAAAAAGTGAAGATAAGCCACATGCTGGGAAAAATATTCATATGCACATATATTTGACAAAGGATTTATATCCAGAATGGTAAAAGAACTACAAATCAATAACAAAAAGACAAACAGCCAATTAACAATTGGCAAAAGACTCATACAAGCATTTCACTAAAGAAGATAGCCAAATACCCAGTAACCATATGAAAGGTGCTCAATATAATTTTTCATCAAGGAAATACAATTTAAAATCACAGTAAAATATCACTATATATCTGCCAGAATTCCTAAAATTAAAAAGACAGAAAATACTAAGTATTGGAAGAATGTACAGCAGTTTGAATTCTCCATATTGCTGGCAGGAGTGTAAAATTGTAAATCACTTTGGAAATCTGTATAGCTACTCTCAGATTCAGCAATTCCACACCTATGCATACCTAAGAGAAAGAAGTGCATGTGTCCATAAGAAGACTTGATTGTTCATAGCAGCTTTTATTCATAATAGACAAAAACTAGGGACAACCCAAATGTCCATCAAAACAAATACATACACGAATGGCATACTATACAGCAATCAAAAAGAACACACTACTGATACATGCAATAAAATGGGTGAATCTCAAAAATATTATGTTGAGGGAATGAGACAAGACTAAAACAATATGTACTGTATGATCCCTTTTATATGATGGTCAAGAACAGACAAAAGTAATTTATGGTGATAACACTGAATAGTGGTTAACTCTGGAGAGGATGCACTGACTGTAAAGGCACATGAGTGTAATTTTCTGGGGGTGCTGGAAATGTTTTACATATTCATTTGGTTCCTGTTTACATGAGAATATAAATATCTAAAATTCATTGAGATTTGTGCATGCTACTGTATGTAATTTATTCCCTAATTTAAGTAAGAATTAAAAGAATAAAGACCTTTAGACTGTACAGCTTATATTTCTGAGGTAGGGACGAATACTTCTTAGGCATTATTTTCACATACTCATAGTTTTAATCAAGGCAAAACATTTCTCTTAAAAGGTAAGCCTTTGCAATACAGCTATAATCTATGAACTTGCCCATCGTTCCTCTCTGCTTTGAGATAGTATTCATCTACCCCACTCCCCATAAGGTAGATGATTTCAGTAGAAAATGAAAATGAAGACCAACACTTCATTTTCTTTACCTGCCAGCTGGTAAAGGTGAAAAAAAATTTTAATCTCCAACTAATTTCTATCTTGACATATCATAAAAATGGAATCAATCCCTCACCCAATGTTGGGGCCATCTACTGCCACTCTTCTTGGCAATCTCACATATGTCTCTTTCTTGTAGTCCCCAGAGTTCCTGACACCTACTTCTAGAAGCCTAACCTCATCAGGCCATTGTCACACAGGCAACTAGCTTTCTTTGGGCATCATTACTACCCCCTTATTGGATTGCCTATGCTTCTTGGCTGTCTAATAAGATACGACTTCCAGCGGTACAAATGATCACAGACCCTAACAAAGATGATGTGGTAGAGACAGTTCAGGGAGGACCAAGGTGGAAGAAACTGGAGGAAAGGATATGGTGGAGTGCTAGAAGATTTGCTCCTGGCTTCTAGAAGCAGTTGTAAGCAACAAGAATTTACCATACGCTCCCTTGTGGTAGGATTAAAACAGTCTAGAACAAACCAAAAAGTCCATAATGCCCTCCATCATAAAGAGAGCACTGTGCGCAAGTCTAGCATGTGAGCCTACATCCTACCTAATATAAAAACACTGTAAAGAGGACATACCAACTCATTGACATTTATGAACTGTGTATTAATACTTGTAAGAAATGCCAAAATTAAAATAAGAATGTGTGTTAAATTCCACCAGATTACCAGAGAGAGATGGAAGCAATTTTACCTGGATTAATATAATCTTTATTTCTCCAGTATCAACCCATTGTTGATGTGAAAACTATTCTTCAAGCTGACCAAAAATGCCTTTTTAACTTGCCAGCTGAATGTGAATGAGTTAGATAGAGCTTTCCAGCCCAAAAGGATGTGATTAACTATCTGGAATCTGAACCATCCTGAAGCCAGGTTCACTCAATAACTCACTGCTGGTTCACTGAAGCCATTTATTTATAACCCATTATGCAAAAAGCCAAAGACAGTTTCTAAAGAGTGCACATACCCAACATTAGTTATTTCTGACTGGAAAAGGACCAAGGGACCAAACACCCTTCAGGGGAGGGACATAAGGCTGCTGCTGCTGGAAACTACTAGGCCTGCTTGGCTGCCTGGAAACCACTTGTCCAGCTTAGTAGGAGCCTGTGTGCCCTCCACCAGATGTGGACGGAAGGAGAGGGGGCTTGCTTTCTATTTTCCAGAGCAGGGTGCCTGCGTGCCACTCTCACAACATTGTTTATCCCTGCCCAGGCCCCCTTTGCCCAGCAGTGATTTTGATCTCTGGTCTTCATTTGGCCCTCTGACCAACAGGAGATGAAGATGGGGAAAAGAGGCATTTAATTTGTCCCATCACTCTGAATAACTGCTGCAAAAGCAAATAGCTCCCAAACAAATAACCTACCAAGGCATACATATACGTTGCAAAGGCAATAACAATAATATCCTTTACTGACCCTAGGATAGATCCCACTTTTAACTAAACCTGTACACTTGCTGATGCTTTCACATAGTGCTGCAAATCTGGGAACGAGTGAGCCATCACACTGTCTGTTCCAAGTTACTGTCCTGTTTGCATGGAGACTGAAAAATGACACATCACCTCTTTCCTGCCCAGCAAGACATGCCAAATAACATAAAACAAAACTGAGTTTCCACAACTGAAAGAGAGAGAGAGAGAGAGAGAGAGAGAGAGAGAGAGAGAGAGAGAGAGAATGCACTCAAATTGCTATGTGTGTTAGTGGCGTGTAGGGACTCTTACATCAGAGATCATTTCCCTTTGCAATGCCAGGGTTAACTTGAGAGGCAGGAAACGATGGGCATTTGAGTTCAAGACCTGGGGAACCAATAAGGGCAAGTGGTGCAGAAGTCATTCTTTCTGGTTATCTGACTTAGTTTTTAGGTTAAGGCTGGGTGAAAAGACAGAACCAGATTTTTTAGCTTCTGTCCCTGCTCACTCTCACTTCTCTAATCTTAAACACAAGGGTAGAACCCTGCCCCTTCTCCTATACGGCCTGACCCCTTCTGATAGTAGACCCCACAAACCTTGGCACTCAGGGTGTTCCTCATAGCCAAGGTCACTCTGGTGATTTTCTCCCTCCCTTCATACTTTCTCCAATCTTCTTTAACCACCCCTACCAGGTACACATTCTCTCTTCCACTCCCACCTCTTTCCCCCACCAGGCATTTGAGCTTGCCTTCTCTACCTCATCCTCTCTCCAGTTCCTCCCTGCTCCCACCCTCTCTCCCTGGGTTTCCTATGGGCAAACTTCAAGCACCCCTGTCATTAACATCTGGCACTTACATTTGCTAATTAAATCAGACAGACCAAGGAATGATTCTTACAATGTAAACAGCAGCAGATCAGAAGCTGTACATGATCTGGCCATTCATGTCTTTTTGACCTCATTTTCCAGAACCCCTCACTCCCTGCACACACATATACTGCAGTCATACTGAACTTTCTGTTCTTCAGAGAGGTCAAGCCCATTCTCACCTCAGGACCTTTGCACTTGCTGTTCTCTCTGTTGAGAACACTCTTTTTCTAGATCCTTCCGTAGCTCCTTTTATACTTCAGGCATCAGCTCAAATCTTGCCTCCTCAGGGAGGGCTTCCCTGACACATGATATAAAGTAGATTCTTCCTCTCCTTCCCCCACCCCAATCCCCACCACCCTCCATCACATTACCTGTTTTGTTTTCTTCATAGAACTTATCAACATTTTATATTGTCTTGTTTATTTCTATGTATTTGCTTTCTGTCAAGATACTTAAATTATAGTCGGGGAGATAGTCAATGTACAGCTCTATCACTGGCACCTAGGAAAACAAACGTCTGTATTGGGCACATAGTAGTTGCTCGATAAATATTTGTTGGAATTAGAAGAGATCTCAAGATACCATTCCATTCATTTGCCTGATTCTGGACAAGTAACATTATTTTCACTTTGTTGATCATATAACTGATGTTCAGGGATGTTACATGACTTGCCAAAGATAGAGCATCTATTAGGTTTAAAATATTTTCTTCTGCATGGCTGTGACAAAATCTTTTTTTTTTTTCTCATAGGTATATTGCTATCCATGCTCCTTAACTAGCAATGCAAAGAGTTCTTGCTAAAGAGACACTTAAAGCTTTTAAAAAATCATTATTATTATTGGCTCATAATATTCCAGAATAATTATCCTTTGAGCTAAATATCCCCCATTTGTAATGAGGTGCCCAGAGGTGAACGTTAAACTCTTAATTTGGTGGGAGGAATGAAGCCTCTAAGGAAACTTAGGCGCATGGCAATAATACTTTGTATCCAGATATGACTCTCCTTAGTTTTTACCATTCCCAGCCTCAGGAAGTTAATTTAAAACACGCACAAGCCCCAGCCCATAGACACTGGGAGATTTAACTACTTCTAGCATCTGGGAATTCAAAGTAACATCGACTCCACCTTCCTGTGTACAGACATTACAATACAGACATTACAACAGGCCCTTTCAGTCCATCATCCCTGAAAAATTTAAGAGCAAATCCAGACGATGGGCATAAACCACATACTAATTTGATTTAGTGCTTAGTTAACTAGCTCCCTCAGACCCCTAAAAAGGTGTGTGTTGGGTCGGGGAAACCCTTACCAATGTCTGAATGAGACTTTGCCCTGACCCAGTTTCATGCAACTATAGTTCCTTCCCTAAAGGCCATTTGTTCAGTGGGGTTCAGCATTTTATACCTTTGTGATTTAATGTGTATACCTTTGTGAGGCTTTTCATGTGAACAAATTCACAAGTCAAAAAAAAAAAATCCTTTGTCAAGCCAGGTTTTCTGATTTGGGGTTTGGAAAATATGGCCACCATAATATAGCTAAAAAAAAAAGTTGAAATATTTGTAGTGTGCATTCAGTCTTAATGGACAATAAGTGATAGTGAAGTTTTGTCAGGTCTGATTCAGATTACCTGTGGCTGCTGTGAATTATATGGAATTACACAGAGTTTAATGGTTCTCTGGCAATTTGCCTTGGCCCAGGGCCAAGGCAGCTAATACTTCAATCAAACTGCTCTCCCCACCCCCACCCCAAGACAATTTCTGTTCCTAAGTCTTGAGTATATCTGTGATGAAGCCTTCAGTGACACTCTCATACAAATGCCAAAGGTTTTTTTTTTTTAATTTCTGTCTCTTTCTCTTCTTTTTTCTTCTTTATGGCCAGGTATATTAATTGTTACTTTAGCTTTGCTGAGACAAACTGCCTGGCTAGTGTTTATGAAGAGAAGATCTTTTAAGGTTTGATTAAAATGGAAGAGCCAACAGTCAGAAGAAAACAGGACAAATAAAAGTTGGCCCTATCCCTTTCCTCTGCAGTGCCATCAGTTAGATCCAATCACCCTGACTGGCATGGTCCCTGGATTCACCCTGCAGTGCAACTTAAGAGAGCAGCCCTCCCACACCACACGAGCAACTCAGCAACCCATCTATTCGAAGGAAGATAACCTGACTGACAAAGAAAATCCCATTGTGTGGCAAGTTACCCTCTTCTCTTTTAGGAATCCAAGTGGCCCTGAAGCTGGGATTGTGCCACAGATTGATGGCATCACTTTCACAGAGTTGGGACAGTGGACAAAGGCCAAGTACACAAACATAGGCCAGAAAAGTCCTCTGCAAACTTGCAAAAAAAGGCACGCACCACTCTGAGGTGCAATCGTTCTGTGGATAGCAAACATTCTGGGCCCAAACTCTCTCATCAATCCCTGTTCACCCCTGTCCCTCCAACCTCTCCTAAAACCTCCAGTGGCACTTCAGCACCAGCACCTCCTGCTCTTTGGCTAAAGTGACTCCTTAGACCCTTTGTCCAATTGATTCCAAAGTCACATTTACTGGCTATACTAGGGAGAAAACTCATTTTAAGAGACTAGCTGCCATGGAACCAGCAGGAGGGGAGGGCAGAAACCACAGGATTCCTACTCTGCACTGATTGCCACTAACTCATTTCAGCTGCTAAGGGGAGGCCCTGTTGGGGGAGCCAGGAGAGGAAATGGGTTCCATGTACGGTCCACTTTAAATTGTTCACAATTGCGTGCTTGAAAATAGTCTCTACTAAACATTTAGCATGCCCATTAGCACAAGCCATAAAGCTTTAGGCTTTGCTGCACTGTTAGCCCAGGCTGCCTAAGCTGCTTCCCTGTGGCAAAGATGATTAAAAGGTTGGCAAGTCAGATACATGCAGGAAGGATAAAGGATCTGCAAGGATGGTTAAACCTGGGCCCAGGAAGGATGGTTTAATATGACTTCCAAGTACATAAAGAACTTAGAGGGTGAGGACCATCTGTCCTCAATTTTGATTGAAAGCACAGAAAAGGAAAAGAAACTGAAATTGCAATGAGAGGGACTGAGACTGATATTACCAAGAAGGAAGAACTTCCTGCCAGGGAGAGTAGGTAAATATTAGACTGAGTGGTGGGTCAATGAAGGTTGCGGAATTAATTTCCTTCTTTGGAGTGGCTCTTCTGTCTGGGCTATTCCTGTGTGGTCCTTCCAGAGGGTGGGAGGAGGACAAAAGGCAGCAGAGGTCCCATTTAGTCCCTTTCAGCACTTGGAATCTCTTATTTGTAACATTCCAGGATCTGTAACAGGCATCACTGAGACACTTGAAAAGAAAGAAGCAACGAGCAGCTTGCTGATCTCAAATGTTTAGATTCACCCCAACTCTCTAGCCCTTTCTATGAGCCAAGCTTTTGGCCTGGCCCCTACAATTCCAAGAAAGCAAGGACTTGCTTTTAGCTCCCCAGGGCCCCTAGGCCATGCATATGGGAACAATATTTTCTGAACCCAAAAGTAGAATATGGTCTGACAATTATATTTATGGGGACAAAAGGATAGAATATGTGAAATCAGAGCTGTCCCAGGAAATCTGGAACGTATGGTCTCCATAGCCACAAATGTATCTTTTCTGAGGGTCCCAACATAGGAGGGAGTTAATTAAAACTATGCCATGTGGTTTGGGGCCTGGGTTCTTTCCTTGTATGCAGCAAGATCTGTTAGGACTGTGGAAAGCTAGGGTCATAATAAGCCCAGTACAAACTGAAATTCCCACTGTGCAGGTTGGAGAAAGAGATAGTCTATGTGTCTGTCGTCGCTAGAATCCCTCCACTCTAAAATGTAGCAGGAGATAAGGGGCATGCCTGTTCTCTTTCTGCCATATATAATGCCATAGTTACACAGGGAAAGAAATGTGGTCTGGCACAAGGGATTGTATTTATGTATTCATTATGTATTCATTCATTCTTTCCTTAGACAGTGGTTCTCAAAATATGGTCCCTGCACCAGCAGCAGCAGCATCTCCTGGGAGATTGTTAGAAATGCAAATTCTCAGGACCCACCGTAGGTCTAATGAATCACAAACTCCATTGAGGGGGGCGGCAATCTGTGTTTTAATTCCTCCAGGTGATTCTGATGAATGCTAAAGTGTGAAAATGCCTGAATTAGAACTCTTCCTGGTGATGCTCTCATTGCCAACCAGCAACGGTACCATTAACCAAAAGGATCAAAGCCACAGGCATGTCTGGTAGGGGCAGGCACTAGCTCATCAGTATCTCTGCTAATTCAGCCTATAATGTCTCTCACAATGCCTGGATCATGGAATAGTCTGCATCTTACTACATACCAAATTACCTGAAGCCTGGATTTCGGCTCACCTGCTCTGATAGGACTTTTTAAAAAAAGCCAAAGGCCCTTTGGGTTTCTCATCTAAATCCTACTCAGGACACACACTCCTTTGAGTGCTCTATGAATATTTCAGTTATTAGCCTCTTTCTGAGTCTCAATGAACTGACTAGAGCTCACTCAGAGGATCAAGTCAGGAACATTTTATGTTTAGCGGTATTATTTTTACTTTTAAACAAACACAGATGAAAGAATCCTCGCTGAAAGAACTGCCACTTAATCCTAGCCCTTATACTTTACTAATGTTAAATTACAATAAAGTAAAACAAATTAGCCATTGTTTCACCTCAGTTTAAACTGATAAAGCTAATTGCTTCAATAAACGACAAACCTTTCACAAATGTTTGGCTAAAAGGAGAAGAAATGCTTCCAGGTGAAATTTATCAAAGTTAAAGGCACTGAGGACCAAATCTTGTTATATGCCACCTGGTTCTCCCCCAAAGCATCAGTCAATGAAGGAAAAGATCTCAACACAGCCTCCCAGTTAGAATCATTGACTTCTGACTGCCAATAGAGTTGCTGGTTCAATTAGGGAAGCTACACAGCATGGTTGAAACTAACATACATGAGGGAAATTTCTGGTGTGATGGTAATGTTCTATATATTGACAGAGATTTAGGATACACAGGCACATGGTATGTCAAACTCACTCAATGGTACACCTAAGATTTGTGCATTTCATTGTCTATAAATTCTATCTCAAATAAAGAACTGTAGGCTGGGCGTGGTGGCTCATGCCTGTAATCCTAGCACTCTGGGAGGCCAAGGCGGGAGGATAGCTCAAGATCAGGAGTTCAAGACCAGCCTGAGCAAGAGTAAGACCCCGTCCCTACTAAAAATAGAAAGAAATTAGGTGGACAACTAAAAATATATATAGAAAAAATTAGCCGGGCATGGTGGCACGTGCCTGTATTCCCAGCTACTCGGGAGGCTGAGGCAGGAGGATCGCTTGAGCCCAGGAGTTTGAGGTTGCTGTGAGCTAGGCTGATGCCACGGCACCCTAGCCCGGGCAACAGAGCCAGACTCTGTCTCAAAAAAAAAAAAAAAAAAAAAAAAAAAAAAAAAAAAAAAAAAAAAAAAAAAAAAAAAAAAAAAAACTGTAAAAGAGCATGAACTCTAATAAGTTATTTACATACTGAATTCAGGGGTAGGGACCTGTACTGATGTCCTCAATTTACTTTGAAATGTATCAGAAAATAATAGGGATCGATGAATGAATAGAAGAAATCAATAGGTGAATACATATGTGCTAAAGCAAATACGGTAAAATGTTAGAATCTAGTGATGAGTATATATGAATGTTTAATGTAAAATTCTTTCAACTTTTCTGCATATTGGAAAAATTCTGTTAGAAAAATGTCAGAAACATACACAAGCAAAAAAAAAAATTATTGGATTTCATGGTCAGACAGACCTTTCATTAATGTATTCATTCCAAAAACAATATACATGAGTTGAGACTGTACTATGTGCTAAGCCTTAGTTCGAATCCTGGCTCTGCCATTTAGTGGCAGTATGACCTTGAGCAAGTCATTTCACCTCCCCAAAACCTATTTCCTTATTTGTTAAATGAGGAGAATAACAACACCCACCTCACGGGGTGGTGGTGTTGGAATTATATTTTATTGCTGAGCGCTTACAGTTATATCGAGTAGGAAACTCTCAATGAAGTGCTTCATTCCTCTCCCCTGTAGGATCTACAGGGTCTCAACCACGGAAATACTTTTGTGTCAAACTCAGCCTGACTGCTGAGCACTTTTGTTTCTTGGAAATTTTTTGCAGCTTGGGCCAGGACCTTAGATTGTGGTGGGTATATAGTGCTCAAATGTTTCAACTGACTCCCTAACATTTAATCAAGCTTTGGTTTTCAAAGTCCTCTTTGCAAACAAAAAACCTAGAAAGAAACTTTTTGAAAGGAGTATAAAGCATAATTTAAGAAACAGAGAAAAGCTGGAGTGTGGTCTAAGGTAGTTCTGCCCATGTGCATTTTAACCCATGGTCAAAATGCTTGATGATTAGCCTGCTCTCTTGCTTACCTTTTCCCCATAGCTCTGGCATCTTTTCCAGCTCTGGGATGATCCCCCTATCAAAAAAAGGGACCCTATCATTTGGAAAACATGCTCACCCCTTGTTAGTTTTCAGTTCATTTCCTGAAAAGATTCTCTCAGCACTCTTCCCCTCGATACAGATCCCATCACTCACTGATTGGTATGAGAGAGGTGAAACAGTTTGCTTTTCAAAGCCAAGCCCATACTCCTCTGCAAGGGGTTGCCTCTGGCTTTTGCGAGTCCCCTAGCTGGGTTGGAGCAACAGGGAGGCTGGCTGTGTCCCCCAGGAAAACACTGCCAAACTTTGGGCCTGAGGAAGCAACTAGAGAACATGCAGGTGGGTTCCTGCCCCAGAAGGTAATAAAGCTCAGAGCCTGCCAAAGAGCAGAAACTCAGGCCTGAGAAGCTGTCCAGGAGGGTGCTTTATGAGCCTGCTGAACAGCAGAGCTCTATGTAGCACAGGAAACCATGCAGCACCCAAGGTGCAGCAGGCTTTTTAGTGGTCACCCAATCAGGCTATAATTAAGGCATTTTAGGAGGCAGAGAGCCTTGGCCAGCAAAGATGTCTACACAAGACAGTGGTGACAAGCAAGGCTTTGTCATTGGGACTCAATGTCTAACACTGAGGTTTGGTTCATGGGTTCATGCATTAGAGTCTACAGACTTCATGTACCCTTGTCCTCACAGTGCCACCAGCAGGCCTTGTGCAGTTCAGGGAACAGATAGGGTTGATGAAAACAGTGCTTGAAAGAACTAAGATTGCTTTATGTTTAGAGAATATTTGCTGTTTTAAAAATGCACTTTAACCCTTTATAAATATAATTTTAATTTACAGCACATTAAGATAACAACACAGGATAGGAGATTGCAACTTTTAATGATAGGATATAAGAGACTATAATCAAATAATCTTTTCTGAAAAAGTTGATTCATATGCCTCAACCAGTTATTAGGGGCCCAATCTCTTGCAATTCCGAAAGGATGTGCTACAGAAGATCATGAAGCAGCTCTGGAGGATACTGTTCTGCCTGTGAAGGTCAGTGTTCAGTGACATTTTGAAACTCTATTTGTGGAAAGGCTTAGTTTTCAGACTGTTGATTAGAAGCTCTAGGGAACATGCCCTGGTTAACCACAACAGATGGAGAGGAGGGAGCAAAAGGGTTCATCATGCTGTTGTTTATTCATTGTTTTCTATAGACTCTACCCCTTAGTTTGCTCCTAAAGTACAAAATAAGAAGTCTGTCTGGGGGCTTTGCTTATACATATATCTATGTTATATGGCTCTTTTCTTATCTCCGTTATTGATTAATAAGCTCCTGACACTCCCCCTCCCCCTTCCCCATGCAGCCTGGTTAGGTTAGCAATGCCTGTGTACTCCCAAAACACTCTGCACACACCTCTACTCTTCTGTTCACTTAACAAGTTGTACTAAAATTCTCTGTTCATGCATCTGTCTCCTCTACTCTACTGGGACCTCCCTGAGGGCAGGGACTAGGTCTCTCTCATATCTGGTTCGCCAATACCTATGGGTGCTCAATAGATGTCTATTGAGCTGTTTGGGGAAACTTGAGGTTGGTAGCCGGGTTCTATTTTTAAACTGGTAATCTAACAGTGCCTTGTACATAGTAAGTGTTCTGTGTACACATCCTCTCTGATGACGGTAATTTAAAAAAGTTTTCAGAAAACAAATAACCCAATTAAAAATGGGCAAAGGGCCTGAATAAACATTTCTCAGAAGAAAACATACAAATGGATAATAAGTATATGAAAAATGCTCAATAGCCCTATTTATCATGGAAATGTAAATTAAAACCACAATGAGGTATCACCTCACACCCATTAGGATGGCTATTATCAAAAAGACAAAAGATTAGTGTTGACGAGGATGTGGAGAAAAGGGAACCCTGGCACACTGTTGTTGGGAATGTAAATTAGTACAGCCACTATGGAAAACAGTATGGAGGTTCCTCGAAAAACTATAAATAGAACTATCACATGATCTAGGAATCCCACTTCCTAGATCATGTCCAAAGGAAAGGAAATCAGTATGTTGAAAAGAAGTCTGCACTCCGACATTCACTGCAGCACTATTAACACAGCCAAGATATGGAAACAACCTAAGTGTCCATCAATAGATGAATGGATAAAGAAAATGTAGTATGTATATACAATGGAATACTATTCAGCCTTAAAAAAGAAGGAAATCCTATTAGTTGTTGTCTGGGTGTGGTGGCTCATGTCTGTAATGCTAGCACTCTGGGAGACCAAGGCGGGAGGATAGCTTGAGGTCAGGAGTTCAAGACCAGCCTGAGAAAGAGAGAGATCCCATCTCTACTAAAAATAGAAAAATTAGCCAGGCATGGTGGCACACACCTATAGTCCCAGCTACTCAGGAGGCTGAGGCAGGAGGATCACTTGAGCCCAGGAGTTTGAGGTTGCTGTGAGCTATTAGCGGCTGATGCCATGGCATTCTAGCCTGGGCAACAGAGCGAGACTCTGTCTCAAAAAAAAAAAAAATTCCTATCAGTGTGATAACATGAATGAACCTGGAGGGTATTATGTTAAGTGAAATAAGCCAGGCACACAAAGACAAATACTGCATGCTCTCAATTATACGTGGGAGCTAAAAAATTTGAACTAATAGAAGCAGAGAGTAGAGTGGTGGTGGCCAAGGGCTGGGGCAATGGGAAGTGGGGATTGGGAAAGATGTTGGTCTAAGGATACAAAATTCCAGTTAGGCTAGAGGAAGAAGTTTAAGAAATCTATTATTCAACATGGTGAGTAATGTTAATAATAATGTATTCTTGAAAATCACTGAGAGTAGATTTTAAATATTCTCACCACAAAATATGTGTATGTTAATTAGCTCAATTTAGCCATTCCACAATGTATAAATATTTCAAAGCATCCTGTTTTATACCACAAATATATATAAATTTCTATTTGTCAATTAAAAATAATCAATTTAAAAAAATAGAAAGGATTCAAAGGTATATGGCACCTTATGTAGCTTACCAAATATTCTCACGTTATCTCACAAGATTCCTACCACCAGCCTGTTGGGAAGCAAGTTAGATATTATAACAACTGCCATTTGACACATAAGCTAATATGAACTCAATGGGTACTCTGAATCTACCCTATTGTTCTCCAATGCCCATGTTTCTCTCTCCTTTATAAAGATTGAACTAAGAAAATTTGACACCTACATGGTTTCCTGGACTTACTAGTTGTTTCAGCTGGACAAGAACATGGTACTAATTTATTCTAGTGCATGCTAACAGTTATTATGAACAGCTCAATCAACCAGTCTTGAAGCCTGCCCTTTCACTGGATTTCCTGTTACATGAGACAATAAATTTCCTAATTGTTTAAGCCAGTTAGAGTTTTGATTTCAGTCACTTGCAGCCTAAGTCATACCTAATATATTAGGTCTGCTTCCCAAGGAAGACTAAATTTCTTGAAGACAGGCCTCAGCCATTCTCCCAGTCTGGCCTTCTCTACAGTACTCACAGCGTGGGCTCCCTACAGTGAACTGTTTTTGTTGGGGTGGAGAGGATGGATCTTGGAGAAAAGGTGTCAGAGGCGTTCCTGAAACAAAAGTTAACTTACTGCTGAAGGGACCATCAGTTATGAAGCCATGTTAATTGGTGGCAGCAGAAGCTGGCAACTAAATTAGAAGAGATTTAATGTATTCTTCACCTCAACCCCACAAGCTGATGTCTGTCCTGGCGGTGCTGGAGGAGAAGGGGCAAGAACATTTATATCACTTCCAACTGACAGTCTTCAGGCCCCCTTAAAAGGACTGCAAGCCAACATCTCCCCAGAAGGCAGTAGTTTTCACCCCAAATCCCAAAAGGCTTTCTAACACTGTGGGTAAGGAAAAGTTCCAGAGAGATGACTTTATGTCTCGGTTCCATTAAGCATTCATTGTGTGGCTGAGACATGCTGTTGGAATATTTCCATTTCTCCAGTAATAGAATGGAAATAGTACTTGCTCTTTTTCTCCCTTCCAAGGACACTGGAAATGTGAATTAACATTCATGAAGTCTGTATGAAGACCAGGAAAGTGCCTCTCACAGACTTCAGGTCTGGACCCTGGAGATGTTTACAGGATTACAAACAGAATGCCCCCATCTACCAGCATCCTCTACAATAAGCAACAAACATGTATTGAATGTCCACTATGTGCTGGGTCTTGATCTGGGCTTTGGGACTACATTGATGAGGAAGGCACTATCCCTACTGTGAAGGAATTCCTATTATAGTGGGAAAGACAAGTATATAAATCCAGACATGGATATGAGAATTTCAATGTTGTTGATATCTGTGGGGAGAAGGAGTGAGAGATGAAGCTGCAGAGATGGGCTGGGATGAGATGAATCATAATATTTAAACACCAGTACAGCAGGAGCACCAATGAAACAGAATGGATGCAGGTCAATGCATGGAACAGTGTCCTCCAGGCCCCCTGCTGTGCTGGGTACCAACCCTTTAGTGGCTGGGTCCAGAAGTGGGGAGCAGGGCAGCTGGGGCAGCAGAAGGGGTCTTGAGGGGGCTCAGAGGAGCAGCTATCAAAGGATTCCACAATTTTAACAAGAAGTATGGTAATATCAGTGCAAACTAGTTAAATATAGCCTTTGTTCCCAATGCCATGTGAATGAGCATGAATGCTACCTTGTGGACATCTAGGAGCCCAGGAATGTCATAAAGAGCACTTTAGCAGCAATGGTGGAGGATGGACTGGATTGGGGAAGCATGAAGTCAGGGAGACAAGTAGGAAGGTTTTGCAATACACCAAGGAAGATGGATGATGTCCTGAATTATCGCAGTGGCAACAGGGCATATATTTCTATAGGCTGGCCCAAAGATGCTTCCACAAATCTACATTTCTATAGATCATCTTTGTTCCTAAGAGTTCTCCAGTCTTTCCACTCTCATGGCTATAATCTAGTCCAATATGTACACACACATGGCTGTATGCTTGTGTGACAGATCCTGCTTCAGTATGCATACTCAACTAGTGGCTGGCAGGCTGTAATTATGGCAGGCAAGAGGCCTGCCAAGAAAAATTCATTCAAATACTGAGGTCATTCTATTCCCAGCTGCAGGAGAGTGGCTACAGTATAAACACCTGCCTTCATAAATCCAACCTATATTTTGGATAGTCTTCTCTACTTTTCCAAGCAAAGTCACACAATTATCTCATTTGTTCTCTTAACAATGGTCCTAGGAAGTCGGTAAGGTGGTATTATTTAGCTCCAATGTATAGATGGGAAAACTGAGGTTCACAGAGAAAGGACTTGCCTAATATCACTTACAATGAATCAGTAGTGACACTGACAAAGATGCCTTCTTCCTTTTGGTCCCAAGTTCCTCTCAACCTTCCATATGGCCTCCTTCAGACACAACTTCAGACGATTCTTGTTCCTACCTCCTACAAACTATTAATAATATTAATAATTGTTCTATCTATTCTAAGAGGACACTGTGGATGACTCAGAGTTGCCAATCCTATCCTTGAAGGTGCTGTTCAGGTCTTACTATTCCCTCCAGGAAATTTGCCCTAGTGACTGCAGTTCTGTAACCTCAACCCTTTCTCCTTTAAATATTTGCTGTTTGTATTATTATGCTAGTGCATTCTCTCCTGTTGTGTTCTGATTACTCCAACTGTAACTTCTAGTTCATCGCTTCTCCTTTTCTTCTCCCTGTGTAGCACAAGGCTTGGCACATAAGGGAACACTTACTAAAGTGTTATTAACCAATGGCTTGATCTGTTAAGCAACAAATCTAACTCTAGCATCAGAATGCCTGCAGTTCTCAGTTCACAACAAAGCACTCTGAATGTGTGTGTGTGTGTGTGTGTGTGTGTGTGTGTGTGTGTATCCATGCACCACTCATCCAGTGACCCTGAGGGTAACTAACTCAATGCTGTCAAAATGCAGCATCAGCACATAGTTATTTTACATTCCAGTAGGAATTAAACCAAGGAAAATTTTTCCCCTAATTTTTTCAAAATAAATAGTGCTCTGGTTCCAAGTGGTATATTTTTGACATCTTGTGTACATTTCTGAAATAGAGTCCAGATGAGAAACCAGCTCATGCGTATGTCCATCCCAATCTGAGAACAGTAGATTCCTACTCATGGATAATTTCATTTCTGAAATCTCAATTGCAGAAAAAGAAAAAGACTAGGGGAGCAGGTTGCAGGAAAGAGGAAGGCCAACATGGGAGTGACTGCTAGACAATCCCTTTGAGGCTTGAGGGCAAGACTAGGGCATGGAAGAAAAGAAGAGGGTACTGGAATTTCATCCTTCCCCTCTCATGCCTGCCCACGCAGATTTCTAAGGAACATGAAAGGGAAAGCAACTGATGGCTGATTTCAAGAAGGCAGAACACGTGCAAAACACCCTCTAGACATGAGGGTGGCAAAGGCAGGTGAACCACAAGAAGACAATTAGGTAAACAGGCCCCAGTGAATACCACCCACTTGGTTGCCTAGTGAGACACTCCTCCTTAGAGTACCAACCGAGGGTGAAGAAATTATTTTTCTATTTCTTTCATAATATGCAACGCTGCCCAAGTACCTACCATGTACCAGATGTTGTGCTCGGTGCTTACCAATATCAACTATTTTGCCCTGTAGGGATTCATATTCCCATTTTATAGACCAAGAAACTGAGAGATTAAGTCTTTTACTCATCATCACACAGTCTGACTCCATCATCTAGGTTTTTTCCATTGTACCACTCTGCCTTCGCAAGGCATGTTCAGTGAGCTCTGGCAATGAGAAGAAACTGAAAACCCTCCCCAGCAAAACTAAGATTTCACCAGAGGCACTTGGTCTTGAATGATAGGTAAGATATATCCTAATGAAGAAAAAGAAAAAAAGGGCATTCATTCCTGGCCGAAGGAATATCAGATACAAAGGCACTCATGTGGGAAGGAAAAAAAATGTTCAGGAAAATAATAAACAGTTCTGTAGAGTTACCTGAGGGTGAGGACAGGTGATAGAGCATGAGGCTAGAGCAGTTGAGGCCAGATTATAAAGAGTCTCATATGCCATATTAAGAAATGTGAGTTTTCTCCTGGGGGAGATGAGATAGACTGGAAGAGAAGAAGTAATGAGATCAGATCTCTGTTTTGGAAAGAGCATGTGTGGCAGCCCTGTGGATAGACAGTTCAGAAGAGGCGTTGACTGGCTTCAGGGAGACTGAGTCAGGCAAGCATGGCAATAGTTAAGGTAAAAGTCAGGGTGGTGAAGCAAATGGAGACCCAGCTCAGAAAATGCCATCTCTAGAACAGTCACTGCAAATCAGCCTCAATCTTTAACCTCAAAGCTGAGATTCCAGGTTTGCAGTATCTACCCCCATATCCCTTAAACACTGCATGTGTTGCTTTGGCCTCAAAGCTAGTAACAAGTCTTGCTTTGTCCTCTGGGGCCTGCTCATTTGTCTCCATTTTCTAAGCTGGCCGCTTTGTGGCTCCCCTGGGCCTAGCCAAGCCCAGCTGGCTTGGGACGGTGGAGAGAAGTCAGGTAGGCTCCAAGCAGAAAGGGCTCTGATTAGCATGTTTCACATTCCCCACATTGCATGGCAATTCCCAACCAAATCCTACAGAATTATTTTCTCAATGACTTGGGATGAGTTTGGGGCTTCTTCTCTTTCTTTCTTCCTCTTTTTTTAATTATGTGTGTTTCTGGACTGTAGCTATTTCCCTTGTCCTTCAGTTAAATAATAGCAGAGGGGGAGAAAAAAATGAAAGTTTGCAGCAATGCAGAAAAGACATTTCTAGAGACGTCCAGAGGAAGGAAGGAAATTCAGTGTGGAGGCCCACAGCAGTGTTCAGGGAAGGCCGGGGAATGTGGCTGCTGGGGGTGGGGGTGGGGTTTCAGCTAGAGCAAGTGTACAGAAGTCAGGCAAAAGCCTACATAAGGGAAGGGAGCTCCTGACACTCAGGCCAGCTCCAGCCCTTGGCTCGTTTGCACTTAGAGTGAATTTTTCTCTGGTCTTCAGCATCTGCTATAGCCCCAGCATAACCCCATGGTGTGGACTCTCCCCATTAACTAAGGAAATTAAAGTATTAAAATGAACCAAAAGCACTTCATGAGTAAAGACAGCCAGCAATACTCTTGTGGGAAGCCTACACTCCGAAGTAACAGGAGGGTCTTACAAAAACCTCCCACGCTTCCATCTTTATATATATGTACATTTCTGAAATAGAGCCCAGATGAAAAACCTGGTCATGTGTTTGCCTATCCCAGTCGGAGAAAGCAGATTCCTACGAATGGACAATTTCATTCCTGAAGTCTCAATTACAGAGAAAAAGACTAGGAGAGTAGGTTTTATTATATTTTATTTTCTATCTCCTTTACTTTCTATTGTTTCCTTTAAGGTTGCATATGTATATCAACTGAAGTCCTCTGTCAATAACTAGCATGTAGGGAAACACTTACCATTTTTTAATTAATAGCTTTATTGAGATATAATTTACATACCATAAAATTCATCCATTTTAAGTGCAATTCAATGAGTTTTTGCACAGAGTTGTGCAACCATCACCACAACCTAATTTTAGAACATTTCCATTGGCTCCAAAAAGAAACTTTAAGTTTAAATACAGTCAGTCCATATTCCCATCCTCAGCCCTAAGCAACCATGAATTACTGTCTGTCTCTATAGACTTGCCATTTGTGTTGTTTTAAGCTTCTAAGTTTGTGATAATTTATTACAGCAGCAATAGAAAACTAATATAAGTTGTCCTTTCAGTTTCTTGACCGTATCTTTTAAAGCCAAATTTTTTTACTTTTGATTACGTCCAATATTTATCTATCTTTTCTTCTCATCACTTATGCCTTTGGTGTTATATCTAAGAAATCATTGCTGGTAGAACATACAGAATGGACATATGAGGTCAGTGGATCCTTTCTCTAGAGAAACAAACATTTAGCTAGCAAAAATTATTTAAAAAAACAACCATTTAAAGTCTCTGGAAATTATCCTAATGGCATATGGAAAGTGAAGAAACGTTTATTCAAGTAAATCTACTGTTTTGGTAAGAACGGTTGGAGTCAGCGGCATTTGAGACACTACCCCACCCCATCTCTATCCCAGTATTATGGAAGCTCTACTTCAGGCAGGTATGGCTAAGAGAAGAGGGGGGCTCACTTTGTCCTCAGCTCTTAGTCAAGACTAAGACCCGGGCTAAGGTTAGTCTAGGGTTTCACTCCAGGAGGGGCAGGCCACCAGTATCACTTATCCCTAGCAGCCCCTTGTTAGAGAAGTGCTGTTCCATATAGGTATAGCTGAAAGGACTGGATCTCTTTTCCCCACCTAGCTCCTAGTCATGGGGTGAGGGCTCTGCTCGAGGCAAGGCAGACCAAGAATACTGGGGTCCCAATCACCCCACCACAACTTGCTCACAGGGCATAGGTTCCATGCCGGGAGGTGCAAGCAGAGAATATCAGGGGCTATTATCCCCCTCCCAGGACTTGCTCATATAGCAGGGGTAATACTCCAGAAGAAACAGGCCATTGTTTCTGCCATCAGCTCCAGTGTAGTGATGCTGAGTTTCTGCCAGGGAAGAGGCAGGTCTTAAGGACAGAATGCTCTAACAGTTCTGCCTGAGGGATTGACTTTATTTGGAACAGAATGTAGAGAAGTTTATGTCTAAGGGTGTTATTGAAAAGGGTGGAGATCTTGGTGGGCAATTAAGAGAGGGATGGTAGCTCCAGCTCCACGATACTAGTAGGAGCTAGTGAAATGGCAAACTGATCAGAAGTTTAACAGAGAGAACAAAAGAAAGAAACTGCTAAGCATAGCCCTCCTGGGGTCACCAACATCACTGGAAGTCTTTAAACCTGTGTGCATAGGCTAGGCTACACCTACTCAGGAGCAATCAGAGTTGAAAGGGAGGCAAACTTGAAAGTGTTCTTCAAGCCACACACAGATCCATCAGATCAAGGGATTAAACACAACCTCTGATAAAACACTGGCTAAACAATAAGCTATTCTGACCCAGGCACTGCTCATAAGAATCCAGGCCTAAAAGTAAAGTCATACTCAACCCTGGTGCTCTGAAATACTGTGTGCATGCCCAAGGCTGCCCCCTCACAGAAGAGACCAGAGAGAACATCTGGCTAAATGTAGAAAAAATCATAAACACCCTGAACTGTGAAAACAAACTCCAAGCTACACACACATTCAAAAGTGAAGAGTCAAAGTCTAACTGGCTAAGAGAAGTAATCACCACCTTTGATGAATAAATGGTTCATGTGGACCCATGGATGACCCCTAAGAAGCCAGGCCAAAAAAAATGGAGCATGGACATCAGAGGCTGCACACTGTAGTAGAACTAGGCTTCACAGAATTATTCTAGACAAGTCAAAAAATAAACGGATGAACAAACAAATAACAAGTCCAAGAAATAAGGAGAGAAGGTCATTACCTAAAGCTACTTCATATAGTATTGATGTGAAAAAGAGTTCATATATTATTTTAAATGTCCAGTTTTCAAAAAAAGTTACAAGATATGAATCAAACAGGAAAGCATGGCCCATACATAGGAAAAAAGGCAGGCAAAAGAAACTGCCTTTGAAGGAGCCTAAATGCTGGATTTACCAAGATTATAAAGCAGGTATTATAAAAATAACTTTAAAAAGCATGCTTAAGCAATGAAAGGAAGGTATGAAAAAAAACTCATCAAATAGAGAATGCCAATAAACAGATAGAAATTATAAAGAGAACAAGATGGAATTCCGGAGTTGAAAATACAATAACCCAAATGAAATATTCACTAGACGGATTCAAGTGTATATTCGAGTTGGCAGAAGAAAGAATCAATCAACTTGAAAACAGATGAATAGATATTATACAAAATGAATAACAGAAAAATAGAGAAAAATGAGTATCACCTCAGAGAAATGTGTGAAACCCTTAAGTGTACAAATATATGCATGCTGGGAGTAGTAGGAAGAGAGGAAAGAAAAAAAAACTAAAACAAATTCGAAGAATAATGACCAAAACCTTCTCAAATTTGATAGGCAACGCTAATCTACAAATCCAGGAAGGTTAACAAACTCCAAGTAGGAGAAACAAAATAATCCACACCCAGATACAGCATAATCAAAATGTTAAAACCAAAGATAAAGAAAAAATATCTTGAAAGCATCAAGAGAAACCCTATTATCACATACAAGGGAACCCCAGTAAGACCAAAGTGGACTGATTGTCAGAAAAAAATGGAGGTCAAAAAGCAGTGGGATGACAAATTTAGAGTGCTAAATGAAAAAAAAGAGTCAACCAAGTTATCACATATTCAGTAAAGTTATCTTTCAAAAATGAAGACAAAATAATGATGTTCCCACATAATGAAAAACCTGAAAGAATTCATTGCTAGCAGACTTGTCTTATAAGAAAATCTAAAGGAAGTTCTTTAGGCTAAATGAAAGTGATACCAGAGAGTAATTTGAATCCTCATGAAAAATAAACCATTATATTAAAGGTAATTATGCAGATAGTGACAAAGTATATAAAGGAATAAAACTATATAGAAATAACATTTTTTTTAATTTTTTATATCAGGGTATTATGAGGGTACAAACATTATGCTTACACTTTATGTCTTTGCTTCACCCAAGCGAGGGTTAACAGCATGCCCTTCCCCACTACAATGCTCCCCGTGTCCTTTAGTTGCTGTGGGTTTACCCCCCCATCCCCCTAATCCCTGGAGAGTATTACTGCCATGTGATCACCCTGGTGTTGATCAGTTAGTACCAATTTGACGGCAAGTACAAGCGGAGCCAATTCTTCCGATCTTGTGGTGCCTCACTTTGGATAATGGGCTTAAGTTTAATCCAGGAAAATATAAGAGGTTCTAGATCACTGTCATTTCTTATGATTGAGTAATATTCCATTGTATACATATACCAAATTTTAATAGTCCACTCATGGATTGATGGCCACTTGGGTTGTTTCCACATCCTTGCAATAGTGAATTGTGCTGCCATAAACATTCGGGTGTAGATGTCTTTATCGTAGAATGTTTTGGGCTCTTTGGGGTAGATGCCTAATAGTGCTATTGCTGGATCGAACAGTATTTCTATTTTTAGTTCTTTGAGGTATCTCCAAATTCTTTTCCACAGAGGTTGCACTAATTTTCAGTCCCACCAGCAGTGTAAGAGTGTTCCTGTCTCTCCGCAACCTCGCCAGCATTTGTTGTTTTGGTATTTTTTGACAGAGGCCAATCTCACTGGGGTTAGGTGGTATCTCATTGTGGTTTTGATTTGCATTTCTCTAATGATGACAGATGTTGAGCATTTTTTTATGTTTGCTGGCCATTATTCTGTCTTCTTTTGAAAAGTTTCTGTTCATTTCCTTTGCCCATTTGTTGATGGGGTTGTTTGATTTTTTCTTGTTGATTTTTTTAAGTTCTAGATAGATTCTGGTTATCAGCCCTTTATAGGATGTATAGAGAGCAAATATTTTCTCCCATTCTGTGGGCTGTCTATTCGCTCTAATGACAGTTTCCTTGGCAGTGCAGAAGCTTTTTAATTTGATTAGATCCCATTTATTTATTTTTGTTGCTGCAGTGATTGCTTTGGGGTTCTCCTTCAAGAATTCCTTGCCTAGGCCAATGTCTGAAAGGATCTTCCCAACATCTTCTTTTAGAAGTCTTAAGGTTTCATGCCTTACGTTTAAGTCTTTTATCCATCTTGAATTGATTTTTGTGAGAGGTGAGAGGTGGGGATCCAGTTTAATTCTTCTGCATGTAGCTATCCAGTTTTCCCAGCACCACTTATTGAAAAGAGATTCTTTTCCCCAGTGTATATTTTTGTCAGCTTTGTCAAAGATTAGATTACCATATGCGGATGGTTTCATCTCTGGATTCTCAGTTCTGTTCCAGAGGTCAATGTCTCTGTTCTTTTGCCAGTACCATGCTGTTTTAGTTACCATAGCCTAGTAGTACAGCTTGAAGTCTGGTAGACTGATACCTCCCAGTTTGTTCTTTTTACTTACGATTGCTTTGGCTATGCGAGGTCTTTTCTGGTTCCATACAATGCACAGAATTATTTTTTCTAGATCTGTAAAGAATGATAATGGGATTTTGATAGGGATTGCATTAATTCTGTAGATCACTTTAGGTAGTATGGACATTTTAACGATATCGATTCTGCCAATCCATGAGCAAAGTAGGTTTTTCCATCTGTTTACATCTTCTACAATTTCTTTTTTTAGTGATTCGTAGTTCTCCCTGTATAAGTCTCTCACGTCTTTCGTTAAATATATTCCTAGATATTTAATTTTCTTTGAGGTTATTGTAAAAGGAATTGCGTTTTTGATCTGATCTTTGGCTTGACTGTTCTTGGCATATATGAATGCCACAGATTTGTGTGTATTGATTTTGTATCCTGAGACTTTGCTGAATTCATTTATCAGTTCTAGGAGTCTCTTAGATGAATCCTTGGGATTGTCTAGATATAATATCATATCATCGGCAAAGAGCGAGAGTTTGATCTCATCTGTCCCCATTTGGACACTCTTAATACCCCTCTCTTGCCTAACTGCTGTGGCGAGTATTTTGAGCACTACACGTTGAATAGAAGTGGAGATAGAGGGCAGCCTTGTCTAGTTCCGGTTCTAAATGGGAATAGTTTCAATTTTTCCCCATTCAATATGATATTGGCAGTGGGTTTGTCATAAATGCACTTGATAATTTTAAGGAATGAGCCTTGTATGCCTATTTTGATGGAATTAAGCTAGTGTAAATTTGAACCTGATTCTGATAAGTTAAAATGTACAGGGGAAATCCAAGAGCAACCACTAACAATTTTTTTTAATTGTTTTTAAAACAATTGTTTTAAAATTATTTTTAACATGGTGAAAAGTACATTAATGAAATTAAAATGCTACACTAGGAAATATTCAATGCAAAGGAAGCACCAAAGGGGAACAACAAAAGACAGGAGACATATGAAAAAATATGGCAGGTGTAAATCCAAGTATATCAATAATAATATTAAATGTAAATAAATTAAACAACCCAATCAAAAGGCAGAGAATGTTGGACTGTATAAAGAACATGTATGTTGTCTATAGAAGACACACTTTTGATTTAAAGACACAGATAGATTGAAAGTAAAAGGATGGAAAAGATATAGCATGTAAACAGCAACCACAGAAAAGCTGGAGTGGCTATGTTAATGTCAGACCAAATAGACTTTAAAACAATAATACTTTAAAATTTTAAAATGTTACTGGGGATAAAGAAGAGTATTTCATAATGATAAAATGATCAATCAATCAGAAAGATATAACAATCACAAACATTAATAATCAAAAAGTAGAGCACCAAAAGAAATGAAGCAAAAACTGACAGAAATAAAGGGAGAAATAGGACAATTCAACAATAATAATTTGACACTTCAATAATCCACTTTATTTTTTTCTCTTTTGCTATCAATCTTTATTTTTTATCAATTTTTCCTTCATTTTTAGTTGACACATAATAATTTTACATATTTATGGGGTAAAGAGTGATATTTCAATACATATATACAATGTGTAATGATCAAATTAAGTAATTAGCATATACATCACTTTAAACATTTATCATTTCTTTGTGCTGTGAACATTCAAAATCCTCTTTTGAAGCTATCTGAAAAAATACAATAAATTATTGTAAACTATATTTACCCTATAGTGCTATAGAAGACTAGAACTTATTCTTCCTATCTAGCTGTGAGTTTGCATCCATTAACCAACCTCTCCCTACCCTCTCATCCTCCCTACCCTTCACAGCCTCTAACAACCACAATTCTAGTCTCTACTTCCATAAGCTCAATTTTTTTAGGTCCCAAATATGAGTAAGAATATGAAGTATTTATCTTTCTGTGCTTGATTTATTTCACTTAACATAATGTCCTCCAGGCTCATCCATGTTGCTGCAAATGACAGGATTTCATACTTTTTTATCACTGAATGGTATTCCATTGTGTATATATACCACATTTTCTTTATCCATTCACCTGTTGATGGACATTTGATTCTATATTTTGGCTGTTGTGAAAAGTGCTGCAATAAACATGGGGGAGCAGGTATCTTTTTGATATACTGATTTCCTTTCCTTTGGATAAATACCCAGTAGTGGAATTGCTGGATTGCATGACAGTTGTATTTTCAGTTTTTTTTTTTTTGAGAAACCTCCATACTTTTTTCCATAATAGCTGTACAAATTTACATTCCCACCAAGAGTGTGCAAGGTTTCATTTTTCTCCACACTCTAACCAATATTTTTGTGTTTTTGATAATAGCCATTCTAATGAGTGTGAGGTGATAGCTGATTATAGTTTTAATTTGCATTTCCCTGATGATTAGTGATACCGAATTTTTATATACCTATTGGCCATTTGTATATCTTCTTTTGGGAAATGTCTATTCACCTTCTTTGCTCATTTTTAATCAGATTTTTTTTTTTGCTGTTAAGTTTCTGTATGTTCTGTATATTAGTCCCTCGTCAGATGAAAAATTTGCAAATATTTTCTCCCATTATGCAGGTTGTGTCTTTGCTCTGTTGATTATTTCCAAGCTTTTTAGTTTGATATAGTCTCATTTGTTTATTACTATTTTGATTGCCTGTGCTTTTGAAGTCTTACCCATAAAATCTTTGCCTGGACCCATGTCCTGAAGCATTTGCCTCATGTTTCTTTCTGGTAGTTTTATCGTTTCAGGTCTTACATTTAAGTCTTTAATCCATTTTGAGTTGATTTTGTATATAACGAGAAATAGAGTTTAGTTTCCTTCTGTGTATGGATACCCACTTTTTCCAGCACCATTTATTGAGAGGGTGTCCTTTCTTTCCCCAGTGTGTGTTTTTGTTGGCTTTGTCAAAAATCAGTTGGCTGTATTTTATTTCTGGGTTCTCTATTCTGTTCCATTGGTCTATGTGTCTGTTTTTACACTAATACCAGGCTGCTTTGGTTACCATAGCATTGTAGTATATTTTGAAGTCAGGTAGTGTGATGCTTCCAGCTTTGTTCACTTTGCTCAGTATTGCTGTGAAGTCTTTTGTGGTACCATACAAATTTTATGATTATTTTTTCTGTTTTTGTGAAGAATGTCATTGATATTTTGACAAAGATTTCATTGAATCTGTAGATTGCATGGGTAGTATGCTCATTTGAACAATATTAATTCTTCCAATCCATGGGCATTAGAGGTCTTTCCAATTTTTTGTGACCTCTTCAATTTCTTTCATCAGTGCTTGGTAGTTTTCATTGTGAAGAACTTTCAATTCCTTGGTTAAATTAATTCCTAGGTATTTTAATTTTTTGTATCTATTGTAAATGGGATTGGTTTCTTGATTTCTTTTTAGCTAGTTCATTATTGGTATATAGAAATGCTACTAATTTTTGTATGCTGATTTCGTATCCTGCTACTTTGCTGAATTTGATTTTATCAGTAATAACAGTTTTCTTGGTGGAATCTTTAGGTTTTTCTCTATACAAGGTTATGTCATCTGCAAAGAGGGACAATTTGACTTTCTCTTTTCCAATTTGGATGCCCTTTATTTCTTTCTCTTGCCTAATTGCTCTGGCTAGGACTTCCAGTACTATGTTAAATACGAGTGGTAAAAGTGGGCATCTTTGTCTTTTTCCTAATCTTAGAGTTACAGCTTTCAGCTTTTCCTCATTCAGCATGATATTAGCTGTGGGTTTGCCATACATGACCTTTATTGTGTTGAGGTATATTCCTTCTGTACCTAATTTATTGGGGGTTTTATCATGAAGGGATGTTGCATTTTATCAAATGCTTTTTCTGCATCTATTGAGATGATGACATGATTTTTGTCTTTCATTCTGTTAATGTGATGTATCACATTTATTTATTTACATGTTTTGAACCATCCCTTTATCCCTGAGATAAATCCTACTTGATCATGGTGCATTTTTTTTTTTTTTTGATGTGCTACTGGATTTGGTTCGCTAGTATTTTGTTGAGGATTTTTGCATCTATGTTCACCAGGGATATTGACCTGTTATTTTCATTGTGTCCTTGTCTGGTTTTGGCAATACTCCACTTTAAATAATACATAGTACAACTAGAAAGAAGATCAACAAGGAAATAGAAGACTCGAACAACAACATAAACCAACTAGACCTAATGACAGACTTTATAGAACATTCCACCCAACAACAAAAGAATATACATTCTTCTCAAACACATGGGATGTTCTTTAGGCTAGACCATGTGCTAGACCATAAAGCCAACTTTAACTAATTTAAAAGGTTTGAAACAGTACAAAATATGTTACCTAATCACAATGGAATGAAATTATAAATCCATAACAGAAACAAAAACTGAGGAAACTAACAAATATGTGAAAATTAAACAACACACACATTTTTATTTCAAAATATTAAGGGGGTACAAATATTTTTGTTACATGGGTACCTTCTATAATGCTTAAGTTGGGACTTTTAATGTGCCCATCACCAGAATAGTGTTCATTGTACCTGATAGGTAAGTTTTTACCCCTCACCTCCCCACCCTTCCTGCTTCTTGGTTTCTAATGACCTTTATTTGTGTCTATGTGTGCCCATCGTTTAGCTTCCAATTATTACACAGTACAAGTGGTGTTTGTTTTTCCATTCATTCCTGAGATACTTTGCCCAGGACAATGGTCCCCAGTTCCATTGAAGTTGCTGCAAAAGATATTATTTCATTCCTTTTAATGGCTGAGTAGCAATCCATTTTATTTATATATCATATTTTTCTTAATCCACTCATGAATTGACAGGCACTTAGATTGATTCTACATCTTTGCAATTGTGAATTGTGCTGCGATAAACATTTGGGTGTAGGTGTCTTTTTAATAAAATGACTCCTTTTCCTTTGGATAGATACCCAGTAGTGGGAGTGCTGGATCAAATGGTAAGTCTACATTTATTTTTTTTGAGGACTCTCCATACTGTTTTCCATAGAGGTTGTACTAATTTGCATTCCCAACAACAGTGCATAAGTATTCCTTTCTCTCTGCATCCATGCCAGTGTCTATTGTTTTCGATTTTTAAATTTTTTTTTCCTGAGACAGAGTCTCACTCTGGTGCACTGGCTAGAGTGCAGTGGCATTGTCTTAGCTCACTGCAACCTCAAACTCCCAGGCTCAAGCAATCCTCCTGCCTTAGCCTCCTGAGTACTGGGGACTACAGGTGTGTGCTACCACACTTAGCTAATTTTTCTATTGTTTTCTAGAGACAGGGTCTTGCTCTTGCTCAGGCTGGTCTCGAACTCCTAAGCTCAAGCAATCCTCCTGCCTTGGCCTCCCAGAGTGCTAGGATTACAGACATGAGCCACCTTACCCAGCTGTTTTTTGACCTTTTAATAATGGCCATTCTGACAGGGATAAGGTGGTATCTCATTGTGGTTTTAATTTGCATTTCCCTGATGATTAGTGATGTAGAGCATTTCTTCAAATGTTTGTTGGCCATTTGTCTATCTTCTTTCAAAAAACTTCTGTTCATGTCTTTTGCCCACTTTTTAATGGGGTTGATTGTTTTTTTCTTGCTGATTTGCTTGAGTTCTTTGTAGATTCTGGATAATAGCCCTTTATCAGATGTATAGTTTGGGAATATTTTCTCCCATTCTGTAAGTTGTCTATTTATTCTGTTGATTATTTCCTTTGCTGTACAGATACTTTTTAATTTAATTAAGTCCCATTTATTTATTTTTGTTGTTGCTGCATTTGCCTTTGGGGTCTTAATCATAAATTCTTTGCTTAGGCTAATGTCTAGAAGAAACAACATGCTCTTAAATAGTGAATGACTCAAAGAAGAAATCAAAAGAGATGTCAGAAAATACTTTGAGATGAATGAGAATCAATGCAACATAATGAAACATGGGATGCATATAAAGCAGTACTTAGAGGGAAAAATTTTAGCTATAAATGCCTACATTAAGAAAAAGGAACAATCTCAAATAGATAACCTAAGCTTCCACTTTAAGACACCAGAAAAAGAAGAAAAAACTAAACCAAGCAGAAAGAAATAATAGGGATTAGAATAAAAATTAATGAAATAGAGAGTAGAGAAAAATCAATAAAACCAAAAGCTAGTTCTTTGAAAATATCACAAAATTGACAAATATTTACCTAGTTTGACCAAAAAGAGACTCAAATTACTAGAACCAGAACTTGAAAAGGAGAATTATTACTGACTTTACAGAAATAAAAAGGCTTATAAAGACATCACAAGAAAACTACAGACCAATATCTCTTATGAATACAACATCTGGGCTCCCTCAAAAGTAATTTTTATTGCCAGATTATTTCTTGTCCATGGTCACACTTTCCTGTTTTTTGTCAATGATTTTGTTGAATATCTGAAATTTTAAATAACATAGTAACTCTGGATTCTCTTTACATGCCCTCCTTGGGCCTTGTTACTTTTGTTTTGATTTTTTTTTCTCTATTTGTTTAGTGACTTGCCTATACTAATTCTCTCTAGTTTCTGTTTTCTCTGTAGTGTGCAGCCTCTGACAGGATATTCATTTCTCCCCTTGTTTTATTTTTAAGGCTGGCTTTCTAAGAATCACCTCCGATTCAATATAATTAGTGTTTATCCCATGATCAAAAGGTCAGAGGATTTTCTTAAGTTCCTGGGTCCAGTAAAGATTCTGTCCTTTGCCAATGTATCGTTATATGGCTTGGCGAATGTTTTCACACTTCAGGGAGTCTTCAATTCTATCCTGCATTCAAATAGAGTTTAGTAGCTTACAAATAACATCTCTGGCTGCTTTCCCACAGGTGTAGTCCAGCGCATGTGTACAACCTTCTGGACCACTAGGGATGAATATGAGCTTAGCAGGGCTTTTTTTTTTCTTTTCTTTTCTTTTTTTTTTTTTTTAACTATCTTTTCCCCCAGGTCTCTCTGAAATGTCTGGCTGGTCTGCTCTTTTCTAGCTGCTATTAACATGTAATTGCTTCTCTAATGTTCACTACTATAATCCCTATTGTTTTCAACAACACCTTTAGGCATGAGTTGTTTCATGGTCTTTTCTAAATAGAGTCAGCCTCCATAGGCTGTGTTACTCTGCTGGAGCTGGATGGGGAGACAGTGATACAGAAGCCTACTTCTTCTGGAGTGACATCTCTTTTCTATGAGTTCCTGAAGTCTTTGTCTGATAAAGTCTGGACCCTGGGCCTGGGAAGGGGGAAATGGGAGCCCCTGGTCTTCTCCAACTACTATTCACAGTTCGCTGCACCTTAGGAGTAGGAAGTGAACAGGGGATGGGAGCCCCCAGTCTTCTTGGCCACATCACACGAAATAAATTTTCTATAACAGAGAACTGGAGGGAGTGGAGTGAGAGTCACTATCAGCCTGCTCGTCTCATCCTGGAATGAAATTATGGCCCTACAGGCAGGAGCTGGTAAGAAAGAGAGCCCCTGTCTTCTTGACTGTACCCACCTGGATTAAATCTTCTGCAACATAAAGCTGAAGGGAAGAGTGGGAGCAGGTCTTGGCTCAAATACCACAGATGCCAATTGTTCTTACCAAGATTTCATAAATTTTCTTAAATCCTTCTCTGTTGCATGACCTTAAGCCAATTTCCAGATACTTTAAATGGTTGTTTTAGACCATTTTTTAAACCAGTTTAATAGTTGTTTCATTGGTGAGAGGGTCTGTTGAGCTCCTCACACCAGAAGTTGATCTGTCACAATTATTTAAGTTAATTCAACACATATTTAGCAAACACCTACTATGTACCAGATGTTATATGCACTGGGTTTGTTTTAATTAACAGATTTACTAAGGCATAGTTGATATACATTAAACTGCACATATTTAAAGTGTACAATTTGATGAGCTTTAACTTACGTATGCTCTATCACCATAATCAAGATGGTAAATATACACATTAACTCCAAAAAGATTTCTTATGCCCTTTGTATTGCCACCCACTGTTCCCTGTCCCCATCCTCAGGTGACCATTGATTAGCTTTCTGTAATTATAGGTTAGTTTTTATAGCTATTTTTAATTTACAAAGCTGGCTGGTAGCAAAGTTTATCTTTTACCAAGGGTTCCTCGGCCAGATTGCTCTTTTCTTGTGAGCAGAACATTTCAGGTATTTTCTTTTTACCTTTCGGTCAAGATTCCTTATGAGAAAACGAAGATTCCAGCCACCTCCCTCCCCACAAAGGGAGCCTTAGTAACCAGCTCACCAGATTCACGAACATATGTTTCTAGATATCCAAAAAAGGCAGCAGCATTTCACTCCTATTTGCGGTGGTGAATCCAAGTCCTTTTATTTAAGGAGTTATGTCCCAGAACTTAAGAGGAACTATAGGGTTCTTCCCTAACAGTTGAGAACAGTTGAGAAATCACCAGGGTTCTTCTCATTGTCTTTGCTTACATGCCACCAAGGGCTATTAAGCAACCGAGTGTTTTCCCATTGTCCTTCATGTGAATGATTATAAACTTCCAGCAGAGTCTGAGGGACTCAGGGTGGCCTAGTTTCTACAGAGACCCAGGCACCGAATCCCCAAACCACGCACATGCACATGCTACTACTCCTTTCATTTTTCGACAGGAAAATGATACTGTGGCTCCAACAGGCTTAGCAGCTATCAACTAGAACTGATCCTAAGAGCAATGATTTATTGCTTGTCTACCATGTATCAAGCACTGAGCTAGGTGGTATAGAATCGTTAACCTCATTTATAGTACCTACAAGTCCACAAAGTTGGTGTAAGTGTTTTCCATTTTACACAAGAGAAACCTGAGGTAAAGCGAGGTTAAAGGACTTATCTTAGATCATACAGCTAGTGAGTGCCAGAGGAGGAACTGAAACTCAGATCTGACACTGAGTCTACCCTCTGTCCACTCTACTGTAATGTCTGATTGCCAAGCTTAGGGATTTCCCTCCATATCCCCAAATCCTCTCATAGAGGGGAATTCCAACAGTATGGCCCTTCATCAACGTGGCACTGAATTCCACCTGGATCCCTATATTTTTATTTCTTTTATGCAAACCTACATCACCCTGTCGGAGGAATTAAAAGTGCCAATTTATATAAATGTCCCTCCTCAGAAAGAACACAGGAAACATTTTATCCAGAAAACCTGTGAATGAATTCAGATTCAGGTTGTGATTTTGACTGTTTACATGATAGTGAACCACAAAAACTGAATTATATTCCAAGCATCCATGATTAGCACCTTGGGGTCTTGTAATGTTAAAAAAAAAAAAAAAAAAACTCACAAATCGCTATCCATGCAATATAGAACTCTAATTCAGTTTTGCCGTGTCAGAAATTGGCAAATATGCCTACTGCAATATTTTTACAGGGCTGCTTTACAAAATTAAGGCCAGTCTGCTGTATTCTAGTTTGTGCTGCATCTCATGTAGAATTGCTACTCTCTAAAGGGCTAAAACGAGATTAAATGGAATAGGGCTATGTGGCTAAAACCAGAAATAAACCAAGTTGAAAGCAGCTACGGATTCTCCTCAGTAGAGGGCAGTGGTGTGCAGGGCGAGGCTGGCAGGAGGAGAAGACAGGAACATTAACTTCTATGGTGTACCCACTAAGTGCTTAGGTACAGTGCTTAATGCTTTATAGACAGCATCTCATGAATCCTAATAATGGCCCTATGAGGGAAGAATCATTAGCACCATTTTAGCCTCAAAGAGGTTAAATGAATTGAACGTGGACCTGGTGCCATCCAGTTCAACCACACCATGCTGTTTCCTAAGTACTGCTTTATTCTAAAGTCCCATAACTGAGAGCTTATACTGATGAACTAAAAGAGGAAGCTCACTTAGGACAGAGTAGGTCCCACATATGATGGTATTTTAAAATCTCAGGGCTGACTGGAACAATGGGATGCATTTAACAAAGATAGCATGTAAACGTTATAAACTTCAGAGCCAGTGACAAGGTGGAAATTATATAGAACATATGGGAAACAGCTGAGAGACCTGGAGAAGATTAGACCAGGGTGCCTGGAGAGGTGCTCAAAAATATTGAAAAAACTGAATGTAGAAAACATGTCATGAGGAACCTAACATTGTCTTTAACTATCTAAAGGGTGGTTAGTTACTAAGAAGGTACAGACTGTTTTGTGTGGTTCCAAAGGCTAGGACCTAGACTAGTTGGAGGCAGAGTTTAGTTCCTTAAAAGGAATAATCTTATAAAAGACAGAGAAACCTCTAGAAGAGAAAGCAACTCATGTGAGTTTTGAGTTCCTTTGTGAGATTCCTTAAAACTGACATAAGTTGCATTGTGAGATTCAGTTGTAAAGGTGACCTCCAGGAACCCTTCCAACTCTAGGAAGCTCAAATTTTGAGCTGATCAGAATCCCTAAGATGGCTTCTTTACTCTTGTCAAGTGAAGGTCTCAAAGTTTCCCAAAAAAGAACTTGTTGGTCCTCAACACTTAGGAGCCAAAGCATTTAGACCATTAGAACAATTCCCCTGAAAGGAACTTGTCCACAGGTCTCCTAAGAAATTACAGGAGAAATTCTGAGACTGCCTCACAAGAGGGAGCCAGTGCTGTTCCACTGGAATCTGTGCATTGGACAAATTCTCTTGAAGGCTACAAATGTACCTTTTACTCAAAGAAACAAACAAACATGGTCGAAAAGTGTAATCGTTTCATTAATGAAGAGGTCCCTGAAATACACACATATAGTGTATGATACCAAGAAAAGCCTAATGATGATCGAATCCAGGGATATTGAACCCTACCTGTATCTGAATGACTAATTCAATCAATCACTCAATTAGCATTTAACCAGTTCATCCTATTGTATGCCGGCTCTGTTCTGACTAATGGAGATAACAGAGATAAGCTAGACATAATTATCATGTTTTAAAGGGTCACAGTTTAATAGAGAGATATCCTCATATATAATTTACTCTCTAGTATGAGCAATGCTAGAATACAGATTTGTACAGCAGGCTGTGGGACCACAGAAAGAGTAGGGCTGGAATGAATACAAGATTATACAGGAATATATCTTTTGTCTTTTGAGCTAGACTTTGAAGAACAGATGAGAGTTCACTATGTAGAAAGAGGAAGGGAGCATTCTAGCAAAGGGTACAACATGTGTGAAGACAAAGAGGTAGGGAAGATCTTGGCATATTTGAGGAAGACAGTTTATCAAGTCTGGGTTGGTTAGGGGATATGATGTATGAGAAAGTGGTGAATCAACTTCTTGATATTCTTGCTATGGGGAGATTGTCTCTAAAACAAGACGTTCAGCGAGCTTACCAGTTGCTGATAACCTGAACTGGCTTCCATTGCTAACTGCAGACTAGGTGTGCCCTGCCACTAGAAATCTGGTTATTATAATACCTATATCATCTGTCTATCTCTTGAGGGTTATCAAAGCCACAGTGAATTGGAATCGGACAACAGGGAAGCTTCTCGAGGACTTCAGGCTGACCACAGCCACCAACGCAAGAGGATAAACATCTCATTATCTTGGCCTCCTATAGGCAGCACTTCTAGGAATGGAATGATTGGTATGGAGGTCCTTGCTAGAATCTATGCCCACATCTGCCTGCCATGAGAGACTAATGCTGAGAGACCACAAAGGAGTGACTCATGTGCCAGCCCACCTGGCCAACATCAACTACCCATGCAGTTCCAGTGCATCATCCTCAAGCAAATGATCAGGGTGGAAAATGGTAGGCAGTAGTACAGTGCTGGGCATTTAATAAAAGCTCTTTAACCATAGCTTGGTTAAGGTTCTCCTGAAATGGGCTACTAGAAGATGCTGGCCATTAAGACTTGTCAAGCCGTTAACACATCACTTAATATGCCATTCCATATTTAACACACACATATACATATATGTATGTATGTATATGCATATACATGCATACATATATATATATGAATGAGGGGGAGGAGAGATAATAGAGAAAGAAAGAAGAAAAAGAAGTAGGGAAAGAAGGAAGGAAGGAAGGAAAAATTGATTCATACAGAATCTGAACAGAACAGAATAATTTATATGTTTGAAGAAAATAAACCCCTATATCATAATTGGCTTTCTGTTGTTTCCTAGTTCATGTTTTTTTAATCTATGGCAAAAATAAAATCCCCAGAGGAAATTTATACATTATAAAAAAAGAATCTGTCTTAGTAAAAATGGGATGAAATTTCAAGACTTGCCTTTACTAATTTTACCCATGGTTTCATAAAGACCTTGGAAGAATGTATTTTTTTTTATTTCTGCATATTATGGGGGTTCAAATGTTTAGGTTACATTGCCCTACCCCCCCCAGTCAGAGCTTCAAGCGTGTCCATCCCCCAGACGGTGCACATTACACTCATTATGTTCATATATACCCATCCCCTCCTCCCCACTCCTATCTGCCCGACACCCGATAAATGTTATTCCTATGTGTGCACTTAGGTGTTGATCAGTGAAACCAATTTGATGGTGAGTACATATGGTGCTTGTTTTTCCATTCTTGGGATACTTCACTTAGTAGAATGGGTTCCAGCTCTATCCAGGAGAATACAAGAGGTGTTATATCACCATTGTTTCTTATAGCTGAATAGTACTCCATGGTATACATATACCACATTTCATTAATCCACTCATGTATTGATGGACACTTGGGTTGTTTCCCATCTTTGCAATTGTGAATTGTGCCGCTATAAACATTCGCGTGCAGAATGCGTTTTTAGAAACAGTATTAACTTACACCTATCTTTATTCATTTTAACGAGATGGTTTGGGACTCCCAGTAGCTGTGTAGGTCACATAATCCTGTGAGTCTTAGTCCCCTCATCTATAAAGTGGGGAAATGTGCTCTGCCCTACAGGATGGCCCTGAGAATATATAAGGGTCTTGCAAATTTCTGTAAGTGAAAGTTACCTCCTGGTTTCCTCTCTACCATACCTACATCTGGTAAGACAACACAGTATGTTCTGATCGGGTGTTCATCAAATCTTGACTAAACACAGACTAAAATGACTAAACATTTTATTCCATGTTTTTTGTGCCCAGTATTATAAGGATTCCCTGTCCTGATCTCCCTCCAGCTTTAAAGCCAGGTTTAGCCATTCTTGGCTATACGTGCTTCTTCCTATACGTGCTTCTTCCTATACGTGCTTCTTCAACAGCAGACTAAGTACTCTGGGAAATGTGGTCCGTAAGCACTTCCTATTCTGACAGAGAAGAAAGGGTAAGTTTCTCCCACATCTTAATCCTAAGGAATGTGCCTATTTTCTTCTTTTTTGATGTGCTGGCTTAGAGCCACATCTTCTCCCTGGGAAAGCATACAGCAGACAATCTGAGATTGTGTTTGTTTCAGAGCAGCAAGATGGGTACCTGCCTTACTTTTCAGATGATTAACCCCACTAGGCAGATTGCCATAACAACCTGGCGAGATAGGAGTGGGGAGGAAGGGGTGGGTATATTCACACCTAATGGGTGCTGTGTGCACAGTCTGGGGGATGATGGACATGCTTGTAGCTCTGACTCGGGTGGTGCAAAGGCAATACATGTAACCTAAACATTTGTACCCCCGTAATATTCTGAAATTTAAAAAAGATATAAAAAATAGAAATGTAAATAAAATGAGAAATGCCATAGCTAAAAAATAATCAGGCTGAGGGTATGCCTGATATGATTTAAGGGCTTTGGGGAAGGGTCCTTCCTGAAAAGTACTGCTCTCTCCTCCTTCCTTTCCTTTCTACCTCAAAAGGATAAAAAAAGAAACTTGCCTTCTCCAAGGGCCCTCTTTAGACTTAGAACACATTACTAAGTCTCCAATCAAGGAAGACTACCTAAAGCCTAAGACAATTTTGAAAGCCCTTTATGTGAGAAAATGGATTTAAAATATTGTTTTCCAAAGGAGAAAAAATCCAATGCCAGTTTCAAATCCTCCTTTGTGTCAGACAGTGGCTGCAACTACAGGGAGGATCTGCCGTGGAAATTGTCAAGTCAGCTCAGGGCCTAAATTCAGGCTCTGTTAATTTGTGTCTCCTTGTTCTGTGAGGACACAAACTAGAAAGAATCTTTATACTTGATTATTCCTAGCTGTACTTTCAGGGCTGTCAGCTCACTCTGCACCCCTTACATAGCTGAGCCACGACAGTACACAGTCACACACCCTCACACATACAGTTACACATCTCCCAGAGTATAGAGGAGAGACAGGGAACCCCTGAGAGATGGAGTGTTCTGGGAGAAGAGATTGTACAATGGAGAAGAACAGAGGACAGGGAAAAGAGAAATATTAGTAACTCCCAGACTAGTAGTTAGTTCTTTGTTGATCTTTCCTCTGGATTACTGAAAGGACTTGAATGGCAGGTCCTTCTTCTGTGATGACCCTGAAGTTCCTATCTTAAATCGCTTTGTGCCTTAGTTCATGGCCACTCTGAAGAGGTTTCTGACCTCCTTGCCTCAGAGAATGTTTGGAGAATCAAAATGATATCCTGCCTTAAGACAGTTACTCTCCCAAAAGCAGTGGAGGAGACTTCAAAGGAACTTAAAGGACTTTTAATGTTACATTGGGTTTTATCCTCATGATTTGCAGCCTACGTAGGTAATAATAAAAGAACATCTTTCTGCAAAACAAATTATTATTGGGCTCATTCCAGTTGGTGTGCCTTTTCTCAGCACTTCACAGACAGGTATCTAATACATTTCAGCATGCCTGTGAGCATGGCCTAGCACTGAACTGTCCAGTACAGTAGCCACCCACCAGCTATGTGTGACTATTGAGAAACTATTGAGCACTTAAATGTGACTAGACCAAATTGAGATGAGCTTGTAAGTTTAATATACACAGCAGATTTCAAAGACTTAATATGAAAAAGGAATGTAAAATATCTCATTAATAGCTTTTTATATTGATTACTTAAGTATTAATTTTTAGATATATTGAGTTAAATAAAGTATACTATTAATATCTATCCCCTGTTTCTTTTTACTTTTTTAATATGACTAATAAAAAACTTAAAATGGCATAAATGTAACTCTCATTATATTCCTATTGGCTACTTCTGGCCTAGCATCTTGCCTGTCACATAGTTGACTTTCTGTGAATGTTTGTTGAATAAACAAAAGAACAAAAAAGAGGACAGGAACCTTAATAGAAGTAACAAGAAATAGTTGGTTCAACCCCAGGTTTAACTCAACCGCTTTACATTTCATGAGTCTCCAAGCCCAAGAGAGGAAACTTGTGTTGCTGAGACTCCTAATGTAACCCTTTAAAGCCCCTTTTATTAGTATTTAATGGATTTTACATTTTTGAAAGAATATCCTTGAAGAGAAAGGCTATATACATATGGCCCTAACTCATCTGATATAAAGTAACCATTTTCTTGGGAACATCTCAAGTACCGACAGCAAAAAGAAATACTTTGGGAGTTAGGTATAATGGAGTTCATAAAACCGTTGCTTGGGATGTCACTCATCTTCTGGAACTAAATAAGATGCTCCCACCCCAGACAACTTTCTGAAACATTTTGGAAAGGGAGAGGATGAAGTTATTTAATGTCCCCTCATAACTTCAAGTTACCAGGCACCATGGTTATAGGGAATGGGGGAAATGATAAGAAAATATAAGTGTTTTTTATATGACATTTCAGCAGAGCAAGATTCCCCTTTCCCTTCAGAAGGTCTAAGTGTCTGGTATACAAGACAGCTTGAGACTTAATATACATGCCCTGGATCAATGAATGGAAAATAACATAGAAAAGGAGGCAGTATAGCATAGTAAAACAAGTACAGGATTTATAATTGAAGAAAATTGAGTTTGATTACTTGCTCTTCCTCATACTACCTGTACAGCTCTGGGCAACCTACTTAAGTTCTCCAGGCCAAATGGGGCTAATTAAGTGTCTATTTCATAAGGTTATTAATTTCATAAGGATTTAATGGGTTAATGCATATAAAGCACTTAACTCTGTACCTGGTACATAGTAAACACTCAATTATTGATAGCTATTCTACCTAAAGACAGTGAAGGGGGCTTCCCAAAGCAATGTTACACATCTCATCACCCAAGTGGACATCGTTTGTCTTTACATAATTGCTGATGAGATCCTTAGCTGGGAAAAATGTGAGAAGTTTCAGTGTTGGTCCCTCATGGACCTTTGGGAAGAGGCTTGGTTTTAAGCAGTAGCCAGGCCTGGGAAAGAGCTACAATGGAGGCAAATCCATTCATTGAACAGTAATTTATGAGCCTCAAGCACTGTCCTAGACAATAGGAATACAACAATAAGCAAAACAAAGATTCCTGCCCTTATGGAGTTTTCTTTCTAGTAAATGTAAGTCATAGACTTGTTTTCAAAAGCTGGCTCCAATCATTTATATTCCCTAACTTGATTTAGAAACCGCCATCTCCAGAGACAGCATTGACTCTCTACTGAACAATTCTAGGCCTTGCCTGAATCTTATAAAGAATGTGCTGCTCCAGCATCTTGGCCCAGAAAATTTAAGACTTTCTAGCCAAACTATGCAGTCCTTCTTTGGGCTCAAGTGAATCAAAAGCTTTGGAGGTTCTCTCCCCACACCATGCATCGGTCTTCATTGCCTTCCTGCCTGCTTCCCACAGAGAAATTATCCTAGTATCCTCTAGCATGCCAAATGTGCTACAAGTAATGTGCTTATGCCAAGCTGTTGAAGGTGAACAATATCCAGAGCATTATCAGAGTATATTCTTTCACTATCTCCATTGCTAACTTTGTCCCAGAGGTGTCATGGTACAATGAAAGTAGCATGAGCTTTGGCATCAAAATGATCAGGATTCAAATCCTAGCTCTGCAGTGTATGTGACTTCAGGCAGACTATTTTGACCCTCTGGGCCCTCCCCTTCTCACCTGTGAAATGGGTATTTCCTTCATAGGGTTATGGGAATGAATACTTAAAGGGCGCAGTACCTGGCATAGAGTTGGCATTCTAGAAAGATTAGTTCTCTTCTATTCAAATTCCTTCCAACCAAGTTGGGTGGTATTTTAGACACAGCATGAAAGCTATTCTCGGTGGGATTAGGCCTAAGAGGTTGCCTCTTAGTAGAGGGCTCACACTGGCTAGCTTCACAGCTCTGTATTCAATAATATCATGTTAGTAACTCGAAACTGGCCATGGTGGGAATATATCCACTATAGAAATCACAAATTCTATGAATCAGGTTTTATTTATTTATTGTTTTCCTGGAGAGCCACTTTACCAACACCCCACTGGCTTAAACCCCAAGACACATGGACAACTCAGGGACAAAGAGAAAGCAATTACACACTTGTCATTTTGAAATAGAGACCTTTCTATGGGCTAGGCAAAAATTGCCATGAAATATAGCTACTCAGTACTTCACAGAATTCTTTATGTGGCACATTAAAAATTCTTATTGCTCTCCAAATATAAAGATCAGCAGCATAAGCCACCACAACTATCATCACAGGGCCAAGTACTCAGTAGGTGCTCAGTAAACACCTGTCAAATGCATAAATGAGCCTAGGAGAAATTATTTGCCACTTCTATCAAAGAAACAGAAGCAGTGGTTTGAGAAAAACACTCAGGATTTGGAAATAAAATGAGCCTCAGGAGAAAATGGCTTTAGAAGAGGGGTGAGAACACAGGCCAGAATGCTGAGTGAGAAAGACGTTCTGGAAGGGTGAACAGGCTCAAGGTAAGGAAAAGGTGGAGCACAGAATCCAGAGGAAGAAGTCCATGGCAGGGTACAGGACAGGTATATGGGGGAAACTGACAAATTAAACAAGGTCCTAAAAAGGAAACAACAATAGAAATTCAGGGGTTATACTTTATCTGGGAAGTAACTTTATACTTTAATTTGTTTTGGTGGAAATTTCTTTTTTTTTAATTGTTTATTTATTTATTTATTTGTTTATTTATTTTTATTGTTTGTTATTATAGGGGTTTGTTATTATAGGGGTAACCTAAACATATACAGATGTTTAGGTTACGTATGTTGCCCTTGCCCTCCCTTCCCCCTAGTCCCAGTTTCAAGTGTGTCCATCTCTCGGATGGTGCGCATTGCACTCTTTGTGTATGCATATATCCGTCCCCTCCTCCCCCTCGCCCCTTCCCCTTCCCCCTCCCTCCCTGACATCCAATAGATGTTATTCTTATATGCACACTTATGTGTTGTTCAGTTACTACCAATTTGATGGTGAGTACATGTGGTGCTTGTTTTTCCATTCTTGGCATACTTC